>JAFLHD010017807.1:0-35072 GCA_018856295.1 Blastosporella zonata
TGATAGGCAGCCATAAAGATCATAGATGGAGTATGTTCAGTGAACTAGTTGCTGAACATGTCTTTTGAGTGAATACAATACATAGGGGGCACGGTGAAGCGAGGCAAAATCTCGGGCATTCTGGCCATTTTTGATTTTGGTCAGAATAGGTCATCTGCCTGAATCGCCTCGAATCGTCTGCTTTGACCGTCACTCAGTAAATGTTGATTGTGGAGGGAAATCGCTTCAGAAAATGTGAACAATTAATTACTCACGTACTCATTGTAAATTGTAATTGCTTTTGGAGCTATGTATGAGTTGGCCTGAAGCCGGTCCGAGACAGATAATAAGCGTTCCTGTACGAGCGCTCGAGGACCATCCAGTGTTCATTACTCTTGCCTGCTGCTGAAATCCACTGCAGGAAAATCCACTGAGTCAACTCGTTACTCTGCGCCGTCCTTCAAAGTCACCTGCTTGTGCCAAAGCATCTATTGCTCTGCCTCATCTACTTACTTATGTCTTATCCAGCTTACTTACGTACCTGAATTACTTATGTAATGTAGCCAGCCATCCATATCTTTCGCCTTCGAATTTTGCCACGCAACATGATCCATTAGGTCGGCGTGTGAATAGCCCACTCAGGCTGCTCCCACAACTCAGGCTGCTCCTGGAGAACTAATGACAATGGCGCACGGTAGCTCCTCACGCAGATTTGATCCATTGGCTGATATCGTGGACTTGAAAGGGCGGGTCGCCATTGTGACTGGGGGAAAGTGAGTCTGATTCAGACTCTGGCTATCCAACGTGTCGTTTCAGAATCGACTGACTCCAATGATAGCACAGGCATCGGATATGCCACAGTTCAGCATCTGGTGCGCGGTGGTGCCACGGTTTACCTGGCCGCTCGTAACGAGGAACGCGCGATGAGAGCAATTGAAACCCTTCGCCTCGAGGGATTTGCTCCTGGGAACGGGCAAGTCGCGTGGCTCAAGTTGGATTTGAGCGACCCGAGGGATGCCAAGAAGGCCGCAGAGGACTTTCTGACAATGGAGAAGAGACTGGATATTCTCAGTTTGTGTTGAATCTACGGAGGGTGTCCTTTCCCTAACACGTTATCTCGCAGTCAACAACGCGGGTTTGTGAGAAGCTCTTGACTCTGGACGTCTCGCTTGCTGACTCTTGGTCATTAGGGTAATGACACCTTATGAGATGACTGCGCATGGTCAGTTCATATTTTAACTGCTTTCTGTACTTACTGAATCCTTGGTATAAAATAGGCGTGACAACTCTCGCCACTGTGAAGTAAGATGATCAAGTGAATCTTCGACGGTGATAAACACATTGACACGCCTTGGACGCGCCTTGCAGCTATATCAGCCCTTTCATCTTCACGCGCACGTTATTGCCTCTTTTGTCGCAGACAGCCAAGGAGCCAGGTTCCGATGTGCGGATAGTCAATGTGCGTGGGCCCTTTGTAATATCCGAGAGTCTACGGTAAATTTGATTCTGTCCCCCAGCTGACGTCGATTGCACATAAAATGGTGCCGTCTAGCCTCAGTTTCAAGAACATAGAAGACTTGAACGTCAAGTACAATATGCATCTTCTGCCTGGGTTCCGAAGATATGGTATGGATTTCCTATATGGCCACGGTCAATTGCGTGACTAATGAAAAAGGTTTGCTCTAGCGCTCTCCAAGTTTATGATCCTTCTCTGGACCATTACATTGCAGAAACGTATACTGGCCGCCGAGTCTCTCGCTCCGATCACGGTCATCGCGATACATCCTGGAGGGGTTGATACATTTACGCAGAACTGGCCATTCCCGGCGTTCTCGAAGTGGCTCGTGGGCCTGGCCATTGCTGACCCAGTGCACGGAGCCTACAATTCGGTATTTGCATCAGCGTCAAAGGACGTGGCGGCCGACAAAGTTAAATATCGCGGAGTTTATCTTGAAAGTAGTCCCACCGGGCGAATCACAGAGGTCGGCAAGTCACTGCAGAATGAGGAGCTGGGAGCGCAGTTGTGGGATATCACAGAAAAGTTTTTGGAAGATCTTGCGTAATGACTCAGGGAGATCCCCTTATAAGCCTCGATATTAATGGTACATACGAGGTAAACGCGTGCATAAATGAAACGATTAGACTTTAAAGCGATAAAGGGGTTCAGAGCTTGATGTCAAACGCGCTTTGTCGAATAAGCTCCTGGTGTTCGGGGTCCAGGGCCGTCCCGTATACTTAGAAGTTAGAATTGACATGGTCGCGTGTCTCGAGGGCTAAATTAGTGTGAGAATATTCGGGCGCGTCAACCTGCTCAGCCTCTGAGCGCGCTCCTCGCTTTACCACAACTTACCACCATCCCTCCTTTTCCTGCCAATATGGCGATGCAGGATACACTTCAGCTTTTAGCATTGGCTAAAAGCCACTTTGGGTTCTCTGCCAGAGCTCCTGTACGTCCTCTTTTCTCCCGGACTACGCAACTGCTCAAATCTTGTGCCTCCCCCCCCAAAAAAAAGGATGGAGTAGTTCCAGATGCGTACATATGCGAACTCAATAAGCACATTATCCTATATCCAGATGATACAAACGTGGGTTTTTTGCCTTGTAATATTCGACGAAGAGATTCATTCGTGTTTCAGTATCGCTTGGCTTTAGAGCCGGGAAGGAAATGTAAGTCATTCTTTGCATGAACGCGTCGTATTGCAGCTGAATTCTTGTCTTCTTGTAGTCGGTAAACTAACATGCCTGGAGCAAGGCTGCAATAATATTGTGATACCCTTAATCAACCGCTTCAACTCACCTGACGGTGGCCTTGAGGATGGTTTCGGGAGTTTGAGTGCCTATCGTGTACGTTTTCTCACCTAATTCTCCCGATTCCTCTCATTTTGTCCCACTTTAGCGACATATTGAGGAGCACCCGACGCATATACAGTACCGGAATGACCGCAGGAGACGACAGCTGGTCAAAGCTGACCCAGGAGCTGTCATGCAACATCCTGTGAGTGATCATGAAGGTTCGGGTGCGTTAGATAGGCGCTCATACTCCGGGCGCTTTTTCACCAGATGACAACATATTCACCAGTTAAGATGGAATCCGGGCTTCTCGACGTCGTTGACAATCCATTCGCCTCCTACACTTTGGATGCGCATTCATCGAGCTTTTTAGCTACTCCACGCTCGGGGACGTCCATGGAGCCAGCTTTCGGTGTCAAACCTGAACCTACGGATGCCAAACTCTCTGGATCACCTTCTGATGTTAGGCCCACCGCATATGCTCAGCCCCATCAACACAGCCGAGTATCCAGCCTCGTCCGAGCCAAACCCGAGCTTACTGCTCCCACAACTATGCCCAGCACCCCCACTCCGTTGCGAAGAGTCTCCAGCCTCGTCCGAGTCAAGCCCGGGACTGTAGAACCCCAAGTGCCGAGCAAACGTCATTCGGACGTCGCCTTTAATCAAGCCAACAGCATGAATGAGTTCGAGCAGGTTCTTCCGCTCGTAGACCTCAAAAGGCGAAAAGTCGAAGAGCCACCAGCAACTTTGGATCATAGAACTTATCCTCCCGCCAATCATCCTTCGTCTGCGAACGTCGAGAATATTCGAGCAACTATTTTCGACATTCAAGACGAAATCACCGTGCAAGAGAATCTCCTAAACCGTCTTGAGCGCAAGAGCAAGCCCACCCGGTTCGACATCAGGCGCATATATTTGGCAAGAACCTCGCTCAGCTCCCTTCGCAATGACAAGGATGAGCTTAATGCTTCAATTCCAAATATATCACCTATCAAAAGGACCCTCTCACAATCTCAGCTCCCAGGCGTCCCTCATCAGGAAAATAAGCCCATTATTCCTCACTTTAACCCCCCCTTCCAACCTCAAGCCATCATGCATCAGCCTGTTGCGTCTGGATCTAACGTCTGCTTACCCAGCACGTATGAGGATGACGAAGGGAACATGGACGTCGACCCTCGCGATTACAACAGCTATCCTGCTGCTGTATTTCAACACATTGGGCCCTTGATACCACAAATTGCTCCATTACAAAATGCGGAGAAATTCGATAACAACGGCGACTTCCATGGGCGGGGTCGTGATACATTCGTTGGGCCTCAAGCAAAGGCTGACGAGTAAGCCTCGGGTGTTATATTATATGCAACACAATTCTAACTTTCGCCTAGTATCGAAAAGTTTCTCCTTGAAGCTGGGAATGCCGAACAGTTCGACGGGAACGCGAAGATTGACCAAGCACTCGAGAAGCTCGTGCTTAAGAGTCAATACGACCTTTTGCCTGGCATGGAGGTTGCCTTGATGCCTCATCAGACAATAGGCGTGGCTTGGATGGTGGAGAAGGAAAAAAGCGAACTCAAAGGTGGTTGCCTCGCAGACGACATGGGACTCGGCAAGGTAAGAATGCACATCTAACCATTTTCGGTTGACTGACTTGTTCTTCTTCCAATTTAGACTGTTCAGATGTGCGCCCGCTTTCGTTCCCTTTTTCGTATTGTGACCTCATCCTTTGTTTCTTGATTTCTGCAGGATCGCAACTCTTGTTAAGAACAGATCGGAGGACCCTATGTGCAAGACCAACCTGATCATCGCGACGACGGCCCTCCTCGACCAGTGGAAATTGGAAATTGAGTTGAAGACTAACTGCAACCTCCAGTGCTTGATATACCATGGTTCGTTGTCAGATCGTAAGAAAGACCATCTTGAAGCTCACTGCCACAGGTTCGGCTAAGCCGAAAAGGAAAGAAGATTTGCTCCGATATGACGTTGTGTTAACAACGTATGCGGTGAGCATGCTGGCAATATCAACATGTGTCGGTGCTAACTGTCACGGAAGACTATGGCTCTTGAGTGGCCCGATTTTGAGAACGAGATGAAGAAGAAAGCCACGGCCAAGAAGAAAAGGGCGAATGACTTCATCGACGATTCAGGTAATGAAATAGTCAAGCCGAAGAAGAAACAAGAGCAGGGACTTCTCTTCCAAGTCGAAGTAAATATGAATCGTGGGCATGAAGCTCTTGCGCTTATTGAGGATATCACAGTTTTATCGCATTATTCTCGATGAGGCACAAAACATCCGTAATCGGAGGACAAGTAAGATTCACACATAGAGCCCAGGTCTCGATGTTAATCACAGTTGGATCTAGGGATGTCTCGGGCTGTAACAGACCTACAATCCACTTATCGCTGGTGTCTTACCGGGTACGTTCTCAAAGACAATCACCACTCCTCCAAGATCACCCATTACGTTCTCTTTGCAGCACGCCCATTGTGAACAGCCTTGCCGACGTTTATGGGCCTCTAAGGTTCTTGAAAGTGAGGCCTTGGTACGATTTCCAGGAATTCCAGAGTCACGTTGGAATCATGGAGAAGAAGGACCGTAGGTTCACAGACCGCCGTTTACAGATACATGATTGATAAAGGCTACTTTTAGCCCCTCTCGCCGTTGCCCGCCTCCAAGCAATTATTGCGACATTCCTGCTTCGGCGCATGAAGACTACGATGATGGATGGCAAGCGCCTCATCGAATTACCCGAGAAAACCGTGTCTCTGGTAAAGCTACAATTTTCGGAGGAAGAGCGAGACATATACAGGATGGTCAGCCGTTAGGTATTGTCGTGCTAGATGATGTGATGCTTATTTTGTCGCAGGTCGAAGCTGGAGCGCAAGCAAAGTTCAATCGCTACCTCAAAGCTGGTACCGTTCTCAAGCAAGATCTTACTCGTTCTATGATAGCGATCACTCTAACATGTCTTTCAGGAATTACACCCAAGTTCTTGTCCTGCTTTTGCGGTTGCGGCAGATCTGCTCCCACCCTTCCCTTATTCAAGAAGGCGGAGCAACTTACGTCTCTCCCGAAGAAGATGACAATGTCGGTTCTAATTCAGGCGGAGAATTGACGCGAGCGCGTAGGTTGGTTTCCGCCGATTTCGTGGAGAAGATGCAGGAAAAATGCAAGGCTTCTGCTCTGCAACGAATGGAAGCGGAGAAGATGGCACGTCTCGTCATTCGCTATGTATCACCTCTCGAGCTGATCGGATAATTCTACACAGTCCGCTGATGCTTCGGCTGACGATGAAGAGTGTCCGATCTGTTTTGACGTTTTCACGGACGCGGTTGTCACTTCTTGTACTCATGTATTTTGCCGCGAATGCCTGAGTAATGCTTTCAGTTCACGTCTATTCCATACTCTTACCGTTCTATCTAATAGCCGATGTCCTCAACACACCTGCAGTCGTTATCCCAGAGGACCCTCACAGATATAAAGCTAATGAGCGTCCTTGTACGTCCGAACTTCTGCTCTTTTGCTCCCTCCGCCTATCTTACCCTCGTCGGAGGTCCTTCATGCCGCAGCGCTGTTTGTGCAGAGAAGCTTTTCTCCAGGGCAGCTTTTCTTCCATCCGACGTGGAGCTTATATCAGACACCGCCGATGGAGATGTAAAGGTGGAAGGTGTGGACACCTCCCGGGGCCTCAAAGGCAAAGGCAAAAGAAGGGCGGGATGTCAGGATATCGGACACAGCACCGCTGTCAGCGATTATTCGGACGCGGAGTCCTTTGACGACGATGACGACATGTCGGATTTCATTGTAGAGGATAATGATGAAGATGAAGAGGAGAAGGACGCTCGGCGCATACTGAGAAAGCGTTTGGGCAAAAGAAAGGCGAGCGTCATCCTCGACTCTGACGATGAGGGGACTCCCGAAGAAAGAGAGGTTCTCTTTGGATACATGATTCCCAAATCTCCGAAAGACATCAAGTTAATGCCCAAATTCCTGGCTTCGACCAAAATGAAGGTGCATTCTATCCATTGGCAGGAATTTGAAATTTTAAACTTACTCCAACTTCAGTACATGATGGAACGTCTCTACAAACTACTAGCAGAGCGTCCGGATGAGAAGGTCGGTATTAGCTCTTCTTTCTCCTCTGAATGTTGTCCTGACGACTCACAGACTTTGATTGTTTCTCAATGGACGGGATGTTTGTCGCTTGTTTCTGAATATCTGACGGAAAAGGGTGTCATACACGTCAAGTAAATAATTATTTGCCCGCTGTTGACAAGTCTGATTCGGCCTCATAGGTATCAAGGCGACATGAATAGGGCAAAGCGTGATCAGGCCGTCCGCGTATTCATGTCCAAAGATAAAGCTCGAGTGATGTTAATGTCGTTGAAATGCGGAGGCAAGAGTTATTTATATTTTCTTTGGCGTGCCACATATCTCTAACTATCATCTGTGAATAGGTGTTGGCCTCAACCTTACTCGCGCTAACAACGTAATCTCTCTCGACCTTGGCTGGTCGCAGGCGATCGAAGCCCAATCTTTTGATCGGTGGGTGCAATGGCATTCCTGCCAGCTCAGTGAAAATGAACATTGTATTGTAGGGTTCACCGGCTTGGCCAAACTCGTTCCGTTGTCGTCCAACGGCTTGTCATTTCTGACACTGTCGAAGACAGGGTACTTGCTATGCAAGAACGCAAGGTAAAGAAGATCGAAACTTTAGAACTGTCATACTCTCTGACGCCTCTATTAGCAACTCCTCGCTGACGGAAGTTTGGGTGAGGGATCTGGCAAGAAAATTGGGAGTAAGTGCAAGACTCGTGTTGACTCTTGACTGTTTCTGACGGCGCTTCTGAATCTTCAGGGCTTACGGTCAAGGAGCTTGGTATGTCGCTACTTCCTTTTTAATTGTCTGTGACGTTGATGTCTCCTTTTGTAGCCAACTTGTTTGGACTCGATCGCCGCGGGCGACTTCTTACCCAGAATTAAATATTTCATTGGTCTAGCGTTATCGGATCACATCGTTGGAAACATTATGTGGCTAATTGAATTGTAGAGATACCCGTTATATTTGGTAATTCCTTCTCGTTACTTATACATACCCCATACCCTCTAGTTTTTGAATGTGTAATACCGCCGGGTAATAATTAGATAGATATCCCTGATTTTCTTGTAATTGAATACTTCGCCGCTCATTTTTCTCTGCGCCACATCAGTCAGCGTGACGTTTGACGTAGTCAAATAAACTTGATAGCGGATTATCATCAAGAAATAGTGCAATAATAACACATGCTTGTCAGCGCTCGCAGAGAGAGAATGTAAGATTGTCCCTACATAATAAGTAGAGTTTATAGCATAATTGTATGAGAATTGAATTTTTATAAGGGATTTCGAGCTGAATAATGGGGCGGTGGGCAGAGTAGTGGCAAAGAATAAAGTAGACCATGGCAGCGGCCTTACATAACGATGGATCCGTTTGACAACGTACCCCGAGTCTGTTGAATGTGAGGCGGATTGTAGTGAAAATTTCGCTATCGCAATAGTACATATCAGACGCGCATATGTGCTCATTCATAGTATCTTCAGAAATTCAGCATCCCTTGAAAGTGCGACTCACCAGTTTGCCTTCCACGTGCCACGACCCTCCGCTCAATCTCCGCGATTTATCGGGTGTGAGTTGAATGTTGGCCAGTTTGACGATGATTTGGAGCCCAGATTCCGCATAGTCCTTCCAGGGAGTAACAAACTCTTGTGCTACACCTGCAGCTGCGTTCGCGGGGAATGGCATGTGAGTGGGTACGCATTACCTCTGGCAGCTACAGAACCATAAATAGCAGCCTTCTCCGTTGAAGACGAAAATTTCCTTGGTTCTGGCCCATGATTGTGCGATGGCATTCTTGCTCCCGCGTTTCCTGCCCTTAAAAATGTGTAACAAATGTAATGGTAGCGAATATCAATATGTTTAGTTCTGGCGCGATAATGCCCATCCTTCGTTAGTGGGATGGCTGATTGCGAGTCACTATGGAGTGTGGTAGGTTGCGTGAGAGGTTGGAACACCTCGGCCATTAGTTTGCGAAGCCACATTGCTTCTTTTCCTGTATCTGTGACTGTATGTGACACAGCCACGTATTCAGCCTGTTGACAGCGTTACAAGTTCTTGCTTCTTCAATGACCACGACACGGCTCCATCATCTACCAGAAAGCCGTAGCCTGAGATGGCATGTCTGTGCTCCTATGAGGCACCCACATATCCTTCCATTCCATTTCCTCTCCCCTCCATACGTCAACAATTGTGCTTGATGCGTAGTACCCACTTGCAGCATTCAACAACTTTCATCCCAGGGATACATTGGACAATTGATGTGGCGTTGGTTTTGAGACTTTGTAACTCTTTTAGGATCTCATTGGCCAGTCAGGACACTTTTGCCTCAGTTAGCTCAGGCATTAGACCCTCCAAATTTCCTGTGACCATTGCCATCACAAAATCCTCCACTAACATCTCCAACAATCTTCAGCTGCTGCCGCCTCCACTCTTATGCCCTCCCTGTCAGCCTGAATTCCAGTGGTGCATTTGGTCTTTCATCTGCAACTCCTCTGCCAGTGCGCAAATGTTGAACATACTCTGATTCTTTACAAATGCATTGTCCTCTACCTACTCAGATTCTGGAGCTCAAAATCTTCTCTGAAATTATTAACAGTGACAGGAGGAGGAGCTTCATTTTCAGATGAACTCTCTGTGTCGAGTTACTTGCGAGTTCTCGTTGAATGTTTGTACTAACATGAAATCAGGAGGTTGGCAGTGTGAATGGACTGTACCAGTGCTGACTGAGCTTCACAAGATTGGACGATTCTTGCTGTCCGAAATTTGGCTGGTTCTATTATGAGATCTATCATCACCTCCCTCGAATTCCCTCAGGTGACGCAACATATTGCCATTTTGGAAGATGTCTGCTGCCAGATCTGGTGCTAGTCCCAAGATAGTACGGCCCGGGTGCTTCGTTTTCCGGTCGCTCTTTTTCTAGATTTCACTTTGGAAGGACACATACATTGTATTGCGCCGGCCACTGCCCACTCCTGAAGCTAATGACCATAGAAGTTCATAGTGGCAAACGTAACACAAGGCTAACTCGTTTTGGAATTGCATCTTCGACCACATTTAAACGGCCATTTTGGAAATAGACCTTAGGTCCACCGATCTTTGCCTTCATCTGTTATGTATCCCATCATCGTCTTTGCCCTCTCTCTTTCCAGCTTGGTTGTTTCCCGGCCGGCAGACAACAGCGCCCAAGAGCCCTTGGTATTTACCAATGCGACAATTAGCTCTGGCGACTTTAGCTACACCGGTATCAGGGGCCCTCTCGGCTGGGCAGGCCTGAGCGATGAAAACCACTTATGCTCCGTTGGCACTCACCAGTCCCCCATCAACCTGGACCAATCCGTTGGGAGCCCACCTATCAACCCTAGGGTAATCATACCCGATGGCTATTCCGATCTTCAGAATTTAGGGACCACTGTTGAAGCATTCGCGGTTGGCACCACCCAACTTGCGGGCAAGGTGTACCAACTAAAACAGTACCATTTCCACTCCCCTTCTGAACATCGCATCAACGGGGAACATTACCCCCTCGAGGTTCATTTCGTGCATCAAGCAGCAGGTACGTGTTGATTTTCTCTCGCCTTTGTATCGACTCCTAAGTCGCTTTTCAGATGGATCGAGACTTGTCCTTGGTGCCGTGTTTGACTTTACCATTCGCAACGATATCACAACGCCTTTCGTCTACACCCTCGCCCGACAGGTTCTACAAATCATAAACCCCGGGACAACGACGAGGGTCTTCAATCTTCGGTTCGCAGAGATCATCAATCTATTCCAGAACACTCGCCTTTTCCAGTATTCCGGCTCTCTGACCACCCCTCCCTGCAGCGAGGGCGTTACCTGGCTCGTTGCACAGGCCCCCCTTGCCATCGACACCTCCAGTTACCTGTATTTCAAACGGGTCCTCAAGTTCAATTCGAGATACACCCAGAATCTTTTAGGCCAGGAGAACCTCATCAAGATCGCAGTGGACCAGTTTCGACGAGGTGCCGCATAGTCGTGAAATGTTTGGTATGTTCAGGTCGTTTGCCGTATGCTTCCCTATTAATGATCATTATAGAATCATATCAACGAAAAAGATTTAATTTCCATGGAGCCTAAATGCTGACATGTCCCATACCAAATTTTAATTCATTTCTCCCGAAAACTGCTGTACAGTACACGTCTCATCCCTGTAACTTGCAACTTGTGACTCATACATTGATTGTACTTCTCATCATACGGCGTGATGGATTTATCTATAACAACTCTTCTCCGCGTTTAGAGCACTTTTTCAACGAGACCCAGACCTTCGCGCTCAAGGACCTCACGGATGGGGTCGCAGATCTCCTTGGTGTACGGAGCCTGGACACCAGGAGTGCTCAGGACGCCGTCAAGCACAAGCTGCGTCGCGATACCAGCGGGGAGGCCGACGGTAAGAGCCATGGCGGAATGACCCTTGGGGCTTCCGTATGCTTCGAGAGTAGAGGTGAGGGTTTGCTGTGCCACCGAAAAGCATCAGATTCTGCGCCGTGGGTGATAATGAACGGAGCTTACCTCAGTTCCGTCAGCCCATTCGACAACGAACTTGTGCTGGAGCATGACGAGGTCACGTTCGCCCTCCTCGTACTTCATGAGGGTCTCAAGGCGCGCACAGAGCGTGTCGAGGAGGTTGCCGGCACGGGGAACGACTTTCTCGGTTTGGGAGAAGAGGCCGATCCAGCGCAGGCCTGAGATGATACGGGTGGCTTCAGACTCATCGGGGAATGCGCAGAGCTGCTTGACGCTTGCGACGAGGGTGCTGTTAAAGGGTTGGATTAGTGGTCTATTGGACGGTGTAGAAGTGTGGCGTACCTCTCCTCAGCGTCAGTGGCCCCAACAGCCTTCTGCATGACCTGTGCCCAGGAGAGGCTGTTGACAAGCCACGACTTCTCCGTTTGGTCGAGCCAGCCAAGCTTCACGAGCGCACCGATGAACTGGGGGAAGCCCTGGTAGCGGAGGGTGCCGCGGACGACGGTCTCAGCCTCGGGGATATTGTACCACTGGCTGTAGGGCGTCGAGTCGCGGTTGGGATACGCGACGAAAGCGAAGGCGGGGGAGATGTAGTACGGCTTGGCGTACGACATGAGCTCAGAGCCGGGGACGGAGAGGGTCTTTGAGGAGGAGAGGAATGAGGCAGAGTTCAAGAGTGCGAGAAGGACACCACGCGATGACCAGGAGAACTTGTATCCGAGGGGGTTGTTGGCACATTCAGGAGCGGGGAGGCCGCCGCAGTAGGAGAGGAATTGTTTAACCTAAACGACGTAATGAGTTGGTTACGGTGATAAGAGAAAAACTATGGGTGACCTTTCCGCCCTTGGCATGGACCTCGTCGATCGTCTTGACGGCGTACAGGTGGTCAATACCGGGGTCAAGGCCGATCTCGTTGAGCACGATAATGCCTGCAGCCTTGGCAGCTGCGTCGAGTTCACGCATAGCGGGGGAGACGTAGCTGGTGGTGACGACGTGGGTCTTGCCCTTGATGGCTGCGGAAATGACAGCAGCGTGGAAGGTGTACGGGATGAGGGAGATAACAAGGTCGTGGGCAGCGACGGCAGCCTCCAGAGCGGTGGTATCGAGAACATCGAGGGAAAGCGCTGTGGTGGAGGGCAGGCCTTCACCGAGTGCCTTGGCGCTCTCGAGAGTGCGGCATGCTAATGGCACAACGCGTCAACATCAGTGCGATGTAATACAGGAGCCTGGCTTACCGATGGTCAATTCATTAGAAGGCTCACGGACAATATACTCGGCACAGGGACGGGCAACGAAACCGCTTCCCAAAAGCAAGACCTTCTTGGTCGGCTTGCTCTCGCTCTGGTTCTTGATCGCAAGCGCTTGGCGACCGAACTTGGGAAGAAGATCGCGTCCCTCCTCGAGAAGAGCGCGTCCGAACTCGGGCAGGACAAAGGCCGCCTTGTGCACCTCGCTGTTGTAGTACCTGGTGTTGGGCACAGTGCGAAGGGGAGTGCGCAAGTCGCGTCCAGCTTCCTTGGAGCACAGAACAAAGCCGATTTGGCCAGATGGATAGGTAGGGATTGTGGTGAACCCGTACTCAGCAACGGGGAAGAGAGTGCGGGTCATGGTGCGAAGCTCCTTGATGAGAGGGAGGTGGAGCCACAGACACTCACCCTGGGTGGAGATGTGACCACCAGGAGCAAGAGCATCATGCATGAGCTGGAAGTAGGGCTTTTCGAAGAGTGCGGCAGCTGGGCCAACGGGATCTGAAGAGTCAGTGATGATGGCGTCGTAGGTGGCAGTGTTGTCTGCAAGGAATTTGAAGCCGTCGCCGATGAAGACAGTCACGCGGGGATCGGACAAGAGCGAGGCCATGTGAGGAAGATACTGCTTGGAAACGCGAGGGACTGCCTGAACTGTCCGTCAGAGGTCGGCTAATAATTTAGATGAATCTGGGACGAACCTCGTCGATGTCACAAAGGACAACCTCTTCGACAGTGTCGTGTTTGAGGACTTCACGGACAACACCACCATCGCCGCCGCCAATGACAAGAACCTTTTTGGGGTTCGGGTGGCTAGCGAGGGGAATATGAGCAATCATCTCCTGGTATCTGCCCTTCTGTTATCATTGCGATCATGATGTGATACAGATGGGCTCACGAGAATTCATCGCGCTCAGTACATTGGATAGCGCCGTCCAAAACAAGGACATTTCCAAAGGTCTCAGACTCAAAAACGAGGACATCCTGGTAGAGAGATTTCTCAATGTGCAGGATCTTGTTGACCTTGAGGGTCATCGCCTGTCCTTGCCATTGAGAAGAGATTTCGCGGAACCAACCGTCTGTATATCGTGATCAACGATTGAAGGCATTGATAGCGACTTAGTTTACTCGCCTACGATCGAAGGATGCGAGAGCGGTGCCATTTTTGCAGTCGTTACAATTGAGAACGAACGGGATCCGAGAGCAAAATTTTGTATCGATCATCGACCAGATAAGATCATCATGCACAAATCTTATCTTTAGTATCACGTGCATCAAAAACACTTGGCGAACTTTCACTCAACGAAAGCACATCCAAAAAACAATGGCCAAGAATAAAGTGCGTACTCTCTTCAACGGACGTCGCGTGTTTTGACTATGTTTTAGAGAAGAGGGCCTAACAAGAAAGGCAACAAAAAGGAAAGGGACGATGAAAATCGGACCGATGTAATCGAAAAGCCCGACATGGATAACGAACGGTTCAAGGCCTACTATCAAGCCCAGAACCTTGTACCCGAAGAAGAATGGGAAACATTCTATGATGCTTTGAGGCAACACTTACCCACAACATTCCGCGTAGCCGGAAGCCGTCAGTGAGCTTCAGCCATTGATCTACGCGAAATAATCCTTTACACAAACGACAGAATAGCGAACACGCTCAATCAACAAATCAAAGACGTACACGTACCTGCGCTTAGCGACGTTATTTTTGAAGAACAGAAAATACCTCCACCGGTGCAGATTCCATGGTACGTCTGTCTCAAACATGCGATCAACCAAATGCGTATTTTTTCAAGGTATCCGGATGGCTTGGCCTGGCATTTCAACGTCCCGAAAAAGATTCTTCGCAAATCACCCGAATTCAAAAAGTTTCATTCCTTCCTCGTGTTTGAGACCGAAGTTGTACGCTCAACCATGATTGGCGCCTCTATCCTCCACTCACTTGTATGCAGGGAAATGTATCGAGACAAGAAGCTGTCAGCATGTTGCCTCCCCTCTTCTTAGAGGTTGAGCCCCATCATAAGGTGTGTTTTACTGCTTCAAATCTACTACTTACTTATATTTTTTTAAGGTGATGGACATGTGCGCAGCCCCTGGTTCGAAGACAGCTCAGCTACTCGAAGCACTTCATGCTCAAGATTCCGTTACCTCTACCTCGATCCCCTCCGGCCTCCTTGTCGCCAATGACAGTGATCACAAACGTACCCATCTCCTCATCCACCAGTCTGCTCGGCTTCCTAGCCCAGCTCTCATCGTTACCAATCTTGACGCCTCCATATATCCTGTCATGAAGATTGCTGCCCCGCCCGGGCCCAGCGGCGAGAAGCGGACCCAGCAGTTATTGTTTGACCGCATATTGTGCGACGTACCATGCAGTGGCGACGGGACAATGCGTAAAAACATGGGTATATGGAAGAACTGGCAGCCAATGGATGGAAACGGGCTTCATGGGTATGACTAATTCCACACGATTTGACTGGCAAACTTACGAAAGGTGGCCTTAGGTTACAGGTCCGCATTCTCCAGCGTGCGATGAAACTACTCAAGCCCAACGGTCGTATCGTATACTCCACTTGTTCATTAAATCCTGTTGAGAACGAGGCTGTTCTCGCTGCAGCGCTCAAGGTCAACCCTGGTATGTGCATAGCACGCCGAGAGTCATTTTACTCCTAATATGCTTTCCACGACATAGATTTCTACCTGGTCGATGTCTCCGAAAAACTTCCTGCCCTTATACGCCGCCCAGGTCTTACATCATGGCGCCCAAGTGTAGACCGTACGATAAACACCACTTACGCCACATACCAGGATTTCCGTGCTTCCCAGGATGAGAAGGAGGCTCTGAACACGAAACTCACGGAAGGTCACTGGCCCCCTGCGGATGTGGAACGATATAGCCTGCCAAGGAGGTGTGTGTGTCAGGTTGCAAAGAAATACCACTTGTGCTGACTAGTGCATGCGTGGTAGCATGCGGATATACCCGCATCTGCAGGATACTGGTGGCTTCTTCGTTGCAGTGCTTGAGAAAAAGCCAGCCGATGGTGGTGCTAGGTGCGTTGATGGTGGGATTGCAGGGCTTACAATGCTCATGCGTTTTTCGATAGGAAGAGGGAGCTGAGTGCGTCCGCTGAGGATATCCAGGAAGCAAAAAAGCCGAGGCTAGAGCAGGAAGCAGGACTTTCTGGGCCCACCACGCCGACCATTGAAGTTGATGACCCAACGGAGGGTAATGTTGTCGCTGGAGATGCGGTCGACAAGGACGCCAGTGCCGACACGAAGACAGCAGAGGGTGATACGACAGCTACGGCTGAGACGACTACCAAAGTCACAAGGAAAGAAAAGAAGGCAAAGGAGAACGGTGGTGGTGGTGGCGGCGGCGGCGTGTTCAAGGAGCATCCCTACACGTTTCTTCCTCCGACAGATCCCATTCTCCTAAGCTGCATGTGAGTGAGGTTTGTCGTAGAGATGGGCACCACGCATTAATTCAACATCGCAGAGAACGCCTTGCCCTCACTTCCGCTTTCCCCTCGTCCAATGTCCTCGTACGCAACCCCACAGGTGAAGCTGTACGCTCGCTCTACCTCGCCAATGATCTCGTCAAATCCGTTGTGGAGAATAACAACTACACCCGCATCCGCCTCTCAGCGGCCGGTACGAAAGTGTTTTCGAAGCAGGAGGGTGGGAAAGCCTCCGCCAGTGCTGGGGCTGAAGCCCAATTCCGTGTTCTCGGGGAAGGCCTCCCGGTCATTCTGCCGTTTGTCGACCCCGAAACCATCATCACAGCGGATATGCCGACGTTGAAGGTCCTTGTGCAAAGCTACTACCCTCTTGTGAACTCGTTTGCAGAGCCATTCAAGAGTATTGTGGAGGCACGGCGTGCGTTGGATTGCCTCCTTGTCCATTGTTAAAGTGCTGACTGGTTCGCGTTTTCTAGCGGTAGGGAGTCATGTCGTGAAGTTCCCGCCTGGGGAACTGGATGGTGCAGTGTATGACCATGTTCCCTATGCTTTTGACGACAACCCTGGCTGATGAATGTTCTTTGTTAGCCTTACGCATGATATCGTACTTCCCATCTGGAAATCAAATGTGTCGCTGACATTGATGATGGACAAGAAGGCGAAAAGGTTTGAGGTCTTCCCCTCTATGAGTTTTCCCCACTAATGTTCATCCACCAGTGCATTGAGCTTGCGCCTGTTTGGAGCCGATATTACCACTGCTGGTCGGGACATTGCAGAGAAGCAAGCTGCGGCGGCAGGGCCAAGTTCTTCTGAGGCGCAAGTTGGTGAAGAAGCCGATGAAGCGGAGGTCGAAATGCAAGTGATACAGGAGAGTGATGTTCTTGACGCCATGGAAGATTGAAGGGCTCTGTCTCTGCAAAGAATTCTAGAGCTCATTTACATAAGTCAGTGGTTAGAGTTCTTCGCGACGAAACTCGAATGCACTCGCGACTTTATTTCCCGAACTTGAATGGCCCAAATTTCGCCCAAATCAGAAGATATTAAATATGGGGTTACATTTCAATTTACATTGACTCGACTTCAATGGCGCTCAGACTGTGAGGCGGTTTCTGAACTTACCCGCACCCGTCATTGCAGCCAAACTGCGCAATGCGTTTTTGGGCGCGGGTAGGGAAACTCCGTTTAGGTGCGTGTCAGGAAGCCGAATTCGTGAGGAGGTCAACAGGTTAATATCGATTGTACTTGACTCAAATCATTTCAAAATATGCACCCTTACCCCCTTCTAAGTATCTTTTGATCGTTTCAAGTTGTCGTTTTCGGGAAGCTTTTCTTCAGGGTGATACTTATCCCAATTTGGTGCGAACTGCTCTACTGCATGTTAGATCTTTTGAATTTCCTCCAGTATCTTGTAAATGTGATACTTCCTACGCGGTCCTTCGAAGAGATTCTCCAGAGATGTCAGTCTTTCATATAGCATCTCGTGGCCGAACCATAAAAAAGCAGTTAAGAACAAAATTGTCAGAATTGACAATACATAGTCGCTAAATTTTAAAGGCACGCACTTGGCAACCAGAAGTTCTTGAAAGAGAGAACAAAGGCTGCGGATTTCTTGGCACGGCACTGGAGTGACTCCCCCTTCAACTGGAAGGAGCATTTGTAAGGTGTCGACCCTGTGAAATCAGAACACCGTCGAGATTTCTGATACGCACGCTGGTGTGATACCGATGTGCATCCCACACTTGCGGTGCAAATCCAACAGAAGATCCAAAAGACACAGTGTTGGCAATATGCTCGCCAGGGTATTGGAAACGGAACAAGCGCAATCTATTTTGACCCCCGCTGTATCTTCATTGGTGAAGTACCCATAGAAGTAGGGGAGACCCATTGGCTTCTCTTCCATGGCTTTGAAGCTCATCGTATCAAATGACACCTTGGTCAGGACATGGCTTTCTTTCTACATCCCATGCCATGCCACAGCTTAGCATGAATGACGAGGACATTTTCAGCATCGAGTACGAGGGTGGGGTCGACGAGAGTGAGGTCAAATATCTCGAGAGGCTCATCCAGAACCTAAGGACAGAAGAGTTATTGTCTTTAACCCGAGGGAGTTCGCATAGAAATCGATCGTTAAAACAGGCGAAATTTGGCAAGCTTTGTCAATGTCACTGACAACGGATGCGACACGTCCCGTCCCTGACCTCATCGAGCCATTTATCGCCTGCGCCACTGACCAACTTGGCGGCATCAACGTCACCCAGGCCGATTGACTATCGGTCTTGAATAAATCAAGGATACGGAAACAGTCCTTCCGGACACGTACCTCAACCCATCGATCGGGGTTATGGCACATGTCAAAGCAAGAGCTGAGCTGGAGGAAGCTGGGGAAGATCATGAAAAAACGCTTCAAAGGTTACGAGAAGAATCCCAAAACTGCGGAGTATCTCTTTACACAGCTTCACGTTCTGGCGCCAGGCACATCGCGACATGAATCTGTACGACGACCGGATTCGCAAGGCATCGTTTGAGTTCAAGACTCCGATCGCGTCCCCTTCGGACGACTTATTTGAGCTTGAGCACCCAGCATATCCTGACTTGGACATCGTCGGGTGGTCCATTGAGTTGAAATGGCCACAACTTTCAACGGGCAATGAGAGTCCAAGAGCCTGGACATACGAAGTCTCAAGTGAGTTCGCCCTTCATTATTTGTGACCCAGTAATCTGCTCACGCAAAACGACATCCTAGATTTGATGTCAGATGATATCCCATAACCAAAGATACTCACCCTTGTCGTCCGGGACTCATACGTACTTTTTATACCCCAGATCCCTCAGCGAGAACAAATTGTATAACTGATGGGTTCATACTGCGTGTGTGGGGGATCAACCGGGCGTAGGCTATGTGCTATGATCTAACCTGAGGAATTATAGCACATTGCCTGAGGATGCTCTCCGAGTACGGCAAGACTTTTTATCGGAGTGGCTGGGACCAAGGCGATTGTCGAGGAAGACAGGAAAGCGTAGTAGAAGTGCATCAGGTTTTGGGTTATCTGTCGTTTGATGCCTAATCTTGGTCTGGTTCTTAGGATTGTGGTTTCTAGTACGGTTTGCACTAAACCGCTCCATTCGACACTTTTTTTGAGCGCGTTTACGCGGGGTTACGCTACCATTGCGCCACGCAAAAGCATCACACACACAGAGCAAATTGGATAGCAGGAGATGTACAATAGATAATCAAAGGGATGAAAGCACTGTCTGCAGCCAGCGGTTGTTTTCTATACGAGGGCGGAACGCCTCCATACACTGTCGGAGTTCCCGAAGCTGGCTATCGGCATCTTCATCACCATCCGCCATGACGACATCTTCATCCTGGCTAGATGGTTGTGTTGACCAAGTACGAAGGAAGTCCTCCATGATTTTCAGCCCCTCTTCAGTTACTTCAGGAGTTATGGCGTCTTCCTCCGAGTCTTTTGTATCCACGGAGATGCATAAGATCCAATCCGGAGGTATGATAGTTTAGTTTACGTACCATTGCCGAAATCTTCCAGCTCATCGGCTTTGCGTTTTGCAAGCTGCCAAGGAAATCAGATCAAGATGGCAGCTTGAAGATAGAGAGCCATACCCTAACAACGTTCTCCGGGAAGTTGGCCAATTCGGCGACGTGGATGCCGAAACTTTGGTCGGAAATGCCTACGTACTGGGTAAGCGATATTTGGAGGGCGTTGTATATTGCTCTTACCCGGCTCGACCTTGTACAGCAGTGTGATATCGCGGTCCTGCGTCTTTTTACCAGTGGACGTGACGTGTGCAACGACGTGGAGATTCTTCACATGTGGGATTTGTTGGTCGAGGGCTGTGAGTTCGTGGAAGTGTGTCGCGAAGAGACAGAAGGCACGGATTTCGGATGCAATGTTCCTAGAAGACCTGTAGTTAGTATGCATGAAAGGTAGGATATAGGGTGGAATCTCACTCGGAAATGGCCCAAGCGAGGCCAAAACCATCGTATGTGGAAGTACCTGTTTGACACGATCAGACACTGAGAACCCGCAAGTAGACTGGGATTTGTACCTCGTCCGAGTTCATCGATGATGATAAGAGAATCCTTCGTTGCAGACTGTGAAAGAGAAATAAGTCTGATGCAAGCGATGCTCATATTCAGAAACGTACCCGAAGAATGGTGGCGGTCTCCAACATCTCAGCCATGAAGGTGGACACACCCTTCAGTTGACTATCTCCCGCACCAACCCTACATAAGATAGAGTCGAATATCGGCACCTGTGCTTCGGTACACGGGACATAACAGCCTATTTGCGCCATTAAAGCGATGACTCCGACCTGAATATTCTTTAGAAACGGGTGGTGTGAGGAGGCTACATGCTTGCGTACCTGCCGGATGTACGTCGATTTTCCACCCATGTTGGGGCCAGCTGGATAAGGGGTTAATGTTCTATCAATTAGGACGAGGGCTCAAGTCAGACTCACTGATAATGTGGAACTCGCTCTTGTCTGCCAAATACATCAATAAGGTGGGTATGCCATAGAATAGTAGGCTTACCCTTGATCATTTCTACGTCGTTGGCAATGAAGGAGATATCATCTTGCACCTCCAAACACGGATGCCGCGACTCGACGAGAATTAGACTACCCGAACCTGGTGACAAGGTCAAAGCAAAGCAAAGCGCCAAGGATATTTGACCCAAATACCTTTCTCAATAACCTTTGGCTTCACATAGCCATCCGTAGAGTTTGCGGAGACATGTGCCAAACTAAAATGTGTGTCAGGAAGAGACTCTATATCCGCTTTAGAAGCCTTGCCTAAGTATCACGTCCAGATGTGCGATGACATTATCAAGCGACTCTAGAACCGGGGTGTAGGTTGCTATCCTCAAGTCAGAATCTTCCCACCCAAAGGAGATCATCTGACTGACAAGCGATATTGACGACTTCCTTGACCAGCCCGCTTTGAGTACGGGAGTAACTTTGGGAGAACTCTTTGAAGTCCTCTGCGTGCTCTTTCAAAATTTTAGTCGTGAAGAAAACGCCGCTCTTGTTCGTCCCAAGCTCGATGTATTTCTTATTCTTGTTGATCGCTTTCGCGTCCTATATAAACACAGTAAGAGACGGGTGCGAACGATTGAGTGGAGCACATTTACGTTTTTGGTTAATCGGAAGCAGTAACCATATACTTGGTTGTTCTCAAGATGCAGCTTCTTGTCAAGTTCAAGCGAGAGGTCCTTGCCAACTTCGCGGTGTTCCTTGTCCAGCCCGTCGCGCGTCTACGTGTGTTCCATTAGGATAGCGATAACGTGGATAATGTTTGAAGCATACTTTGGTCAGTTTTTCTGCAAGATCTTGCAATTTTGGGTCGTAGTCGGGTTTGATGACGTAGTTGTGGTTGTCGAGCTCTTCGAGATCGAGAGTGTGCTCTATCATCTCCCCGTACTTCCCCAGACTGACATTGCATTCCTGTAGCACATGTAATGAAATGAAGTCAAAGAACGGAATAGTAGGAAACCGTACTTTGAGTGGTTTGAGGTAAATTTCTTCGACAAACGCGGTGTGCTCCTCGTTCTCGGTTTGAATGCCTTCTAGAGCTTCGATCAGGCCTGGGAGCTGGGCATCATGTCAGGTATGAGGGTCTCAAGATGGAGACGGGACGAACTTTTATGACAACTTGATACACACGGACTACGTCCTCCAGGGTTGCTACGGATTTTTGGAATCGTTTGCTCAGACGATGCAGGTCCGGCATGACTTTCATATAATCGTCCTATAAACACTCAGTATCAACGCTAAGAGGTTTGCAGACGAGGATAACTGACCTGAAGTGTCCGACGGGTGTTGGTGTCTTCGAAAAAAGTCTCCACCAAGTCCTGCCGTTTCCCTAAGATGCCGCATTAAGTACCGGACGAACTGAGCTTGATTTGACGAACTTACGAATCTCATGAAGGTTTATAAGGGGTTGCTTGAGCCATGTACCTAGCAATCTTGTTCCTTGGGCGGTCTTGCACTTGTTGAGAAGGCCTAACAAATTGGTATTGCGAGTTGTGGTTCCCTATCAATGCGGATTGATTTATGTTTGAAGCCAGTGGTACAGATTACTTACTGCATTTCCCGGAGCTTCTGTTAGGTTCAGTGCTCGCAGTGCACTAGCGTCGAGTTTCATGTACTGTGAAAGGTCATGCGTGTGAAGGGTATACGCTCCATGATTTGAGGGATCGCCGAGAAGAGAAAGGTAAGAAATCAGAGCAGACAGTGCAGAAGGTGCCGTCGGCAGTGATAACTCAGCTGCAGTGCATATATTAGTGAGAGGTGGCTCATAGATGTCATCACGTACGTATGGTCATCGTGGCATCAGCGGTGGAAGCATTGATGACGGCTGAAGGCTGAAGAAGACGTGGAATGTCGTCGGCAATATTCTTTGCAGTAAATTCACCTGTAAAGATTGAGTCAAGGAGTATGTGTCGAAAATCGAGAGTCGTACTAGGTTTTCTCTCAGAAATCACGACTCCGCATCTATCCAAGACAGCCTTGAGCTTGTTCAGGTCAATGTCACGGTCAGTCGTTCCAGACATAGTACCGGTTGGGACGATGGCCTCCTTGACCGAAAGTTGAATAACAAGAGACTGTGATACGACTGTCAGTTTTTGGGTTGGGAATATTTCTATTCTTATTTTACCTCGGTATTCGAGAAAAGATCGTTGTCGACAAAATCTGCAACACCGAGCTGCCTGACACTGGTATCGGCAAACGCGACGCCCACTGTTCTCAGTTTGGCACCGGAACCAGCAGGTGCGTTTGCTATCTTTATAGCCATAACAATTGGAGCTGATAAAAGGTCAGAGTCAGCGAAAAGAAGGTCTTCGACTTCTTGCAGATTGCCTGGAGAGGCCTAAGGGATGTTTTATTATGAGCAAATCATGGTAGACAACTTGTCGCAACACACCTCCTTGTCTAGTCGAAATTTTGCACATCTTTTTCCTTGGCCCGGCTCAGGTACCCATATTTCCACGCGAAGTTGTTTCACAGTCAATGCTTCTCGTAACAGCATTTGTGCGACAGTGACTTTGAGGGAGACACTGGGCAGACCTGCGCGGCCACCAGCTCCAAGATATTTGATGACAGAGTTGGTATGGTAGGTGTGCTGGGCGACAAAAAGTGCATCTGGGCCGTAGACTGCGTAGAACTCGTCACCGCCTGTGCGGTGGAAGAGGCGTAGTGTGCCTGTTTCTGGCGATTTGGGTGGGAGTTTTGAAAAGAAAGAGATGAAGCCAGGATCTGTGGTATGGTCTGGGAAATAGTGGGTTAAAAGGTCAAGACATTAACAGCTGGCATACCTGCTGCATCCTGGTCGCCGTCTTTCTCCTTGCCATACATGAGCGCCATTGTTAGACGCGAGGTGTGTCACGTCGCGTGATAGTTCCGTCACGAAGGGCCTCGACTCCGATGCTGTACTCGAAGATTTGTTCCCAACAGCTGGTTGCCCGCAACTCCCCGCATACCATCATATGCCACCCTTTGATTGGCAGGTCAAACAAATAAGGAGTCTGGCAGTGCCCCACGCAGCTTAGGGCGTTCTTCTGCCCTTTGACCATACATCCCGACCCAGATGCCTTCTTCCCCTTCACCGACGCGTTCACGACCACCTTACGAATATCAAGACTCTAATGTGTCGGGCGCTAAGGGCCATGATAGTGTAGACAACGAGGATGAGGCTCAACTTTTGTCTTCTCAGAGCGATACATCTCCAGAGTACTCTAGCTATCCACCCTTACCGCCGGGTGCTATGGCCGTGCAGCATCCCATGGGACCAACTTTTGTCGTAGGCGCCACATTATACAAATTTCTAGGACCCCCAATTAATATTTCTTCAGGATCTGCCAGCAGACCCGACATTTTCACCTCCTTCCACAGCTTCACAGCGGCTTCTAGATCCTGATCCTCTTCAAGTTCAATTTGCGACATATAAAGGCTCAACGGGGAAAGAGTTGGGTGGTGAAGGTAGGGTTGTTCATCTTGTATCGTACGTCTCTGATCGACACCCAAAGCTTCTCCGCGTCTTCTTGCATCTCAACCTGTGGGTTGGGTTCCCTGGCCACTTCGATGGTATTTTTGGATACCACTCGTTGTCGTCTTGGCACTTGGGGCCGTCGGACTGGAAATAGCCCTTCACTTTAGCAACAAGAACCAGGGTGCGACAAATCCTTGAAATATGAGATAATTCCGGTACTGATGTTAACTATTAATAGGATGGGCAACGACAAGAAGCGTTGGAAGCGAGACGGGACTTCTACATTACGTCTATGTGAGTTTGCTTCCCGGATTTACGCCTCGTGGTATTGCCTTGTCCTTCGTTCATTGACGCATTGCTCTTGAACAGACTCTGCCCCCGGTTGCTGTTGCAGCTATAGTACGTTGGCAGCTAGATGTATTTTTTGATGGAAACTCATTTAGCGTTTAGCTGGCAGCACTATGGACATGGACAGACATAGAAATCAAAAAGATGCAGGTTGGTTCGCTGTCCAATATCACCGTCCAACTGTACTGAGATCCGTTGCAGCCATATGTGGATTTAGTTCATGGAGATTCCCCACCCCATCGTAGTCTTTTACTGGACTACACAAGGACCAAGTATGCTTTCTGTTTAATCTATTTCGTTGGTGACTGAACCCATCTGTAGTAACTTCATTGTATGGACGAGTGCAGCATCTAACAAGCATTATCTTGTAGCACTTGCCACCCTTATGGTTCTTCTTTCGTTTGCCTTTCAGCCACTTTCCGCGGCACTCCTTGTCGTAGTCAACACCTGGATACAACTGCCGGGTACGTACTGTGGCTGTCGTTTTATGATATCTGCTCAAACATTGGGATCAGATGTTACCCTGAACAACCTAGGTGCCATCGGCCTCAACCAGGACCCTCAGTTCCAAGATCTGACAAGTAAGCATCGTTTTAAAGTCTTCATCGAAACTAGGATTAACATTACTATTATTTTACCTCCGAAGCGTTCGTAACGGCGGCTGGATTCGCGTCTGCATCCGTGCTCTACAATCTCCCCGATCCTGCCTTCATCCATGACCAGTACACCATTGCACCGTTTGAGGTCAGTTTCAAGGTACATTTTAATCAGTTCTAGGCTCATATCGCTGCAGCTGCCGCGAGACATTGTCGCCAACGGAACGGTGATTGCCAACACTACGGCTATTAAAAGCGATAGTGGATGCCTGCCTGTCGATGCATGTCTTCCCTTTCACCTCCATGGGTAGCCTATTTATCTTTCTTAGGTTAAGATGGTTTCAAGAAACGATGGCTCAGGAGGTTGGAATAATTCAGCGAGTTCAAACGGATGTGCCATAGCTTGGGTGGTCGAGAAGACAGCTGTTAACTTGTTTGGCGGGTCTTTTCCCCTCTAAGGATGGTGTGAAGGGCATTTGCTGATAATATTTGTATACAGGTACTGATTTGCCAGGGTGTTCCCCAGTTCCGACACCACAATTTAGTCCAGTTGTGTTTTGGTTCTTCTCGTGCGTGTTTGTCGAAGCAATCGTTCCAATAGCTAGCTCAAGGTCAACCAACAGATATGATCCTATTCCCCAGGCGTCAGCTACTTTTTGTTTTCCTACCATTTCCTTGTGGGACGTCAACGTCAACGTCGACCTTGCTACCGGGAACCTTACACATGTGACCGAACTCCGGCCGTTTTCGTCCTCCTCCAACTTTTCGTCGCTTTCTGCAAATGTTACGGGCGCACCCCTGTTTGGGCATGCGTATAATGGCATACGATTCAATTTGACCAATCCGGATCCCTTCGTACTGCAGAGGCAGAGTGCGACGCAATTGCAGCTTCCGGCTGCGGTGTACCAGGCTGCAGTACAAAGCACCCAGGGCCTGCAAGGCAGCTTCGCCGCGAATTCTTTCGTCGACTTTTCGACGCGAGTTTATGTGAGTATGTTCAGACAACATCAAACATACTAGCTGAGAATTTTGTGCAGACGACGTATCTGACTCTCATCGCACGAAATGTGTATTTCCTGCCAGATACACAGCCTCTCACAGTGCAACTCAAGTCGTTCCAGAACCGTGTTTGGTTAAGGTATGATTATGCCTCGTCGTACTATTATTACATCACATTGAACCCATTTGTTTTCACCAGTTCCACTGCTGTGCATCTCCTTGCAACCGCCATGCTCCTCCTTGCCTTCTTCGGATCCATCGTCCACGTCTTCCACAGAGCAGACAGACGGAAGTTACGCCTCCGCCACGAGCCTGGTACCATTGCCTCGGCCGTGTCCATCGGAGCCCAGACTGGCATGGGTAACCTGCTTGCTGGACGTCAGGACGAGAAAGACATGGCCGATGTACTGTCGAATAAGAAGTTCCGCATCGACCCACGGACGATGAAAATTATCATGGAGGGTGAGGAAGGGTACGAGTTTGCAGCAAGCCCGATGGATAGGCGCAAATCTGTCTTTGCAACGCTGCAGGCGCAGCGGGGATTGAGCAAGCGCTTTTCAGTGTGGTCGAAGCCTTCTTCTACGCCGAATTCGCCGCGCCCTAAGGATGATGTTTGACTGAACTACTACTTTCATTCGGTTTCTTGTCTTCGTTTCGCCCAGACTTCTTATTTGTATGTAGGATTAAGAGACTTTTTTATATAGATTATGTAGCATCACTTCGCAGTTGTTCATATTACATTGCCAGTTGGAGGCTATCAACATATTGATTTCGGGGTTAGGTACTCTCTCCGAACCACCCACGATGTGTGTAACTCAGAATTTCCTTGATCATGCGGTGGACTTTCTAAGTGCTCCGGTTAATATAGTCATGTCGACAATGTGACATACAAGATCTACATGCAGCGTCTACTTTATATATACATACAGTCAGCTGAGATAAACTAATAACGCGTTTTAATCCAATTTGGGGAACGCGATGTTAGTATCCTGAGCGACGGGGTCCCAGCCGCTTTCCTTGATCTCTTTAACAGCGGATTGCGCTACTTCTCGGACAGCAACACCATGCTTGTTCTTGTAGAAAATAATATCACCTTCCTCTTCGATGAACAAGCATTGAGTGAAAGAGCGGTATAGGGCGTAGAAGGTAGGCTGTGGTTATCGATTAGTCCCAGTCCAATGAAAGAAGTTGTGTAAACACACAGTAGAATCGTAGTTGTAGTCATCCTTCAAGACAGTCTTGATGGCCTTTGTAATCTGAGGCCCATTATCTAGACAGGCAGGATATCAGGCGGAGACGAGTAAACGGGTCGATGAACTTACAGAACGGAGCCTTGATGAAGAAATCTATCGGAAAAATCACATCAATTCAGGAGATACCAAATAGCGAGACGTCAGAAAAACACACGGTGTGCCACATGGTCGTGCGAGATGTTGTGGAAGAAGAAACGACCAAACCAGCCGAGAAGAGGCCTGTCAACGGTTGCAGCTGCTCCACGTAGGAAGGACCACTCTGCTTTCCTGTAATGGGGAATGGTGGGATCCGAGTGGTGCAAATACGTGAACATAACTGTCAGGGAAGATAAGATGTCAGAATTTTTGCGAATTACTCGGTGTCGCGATCGGAAACGTACCGATCCTGGAAGAGATAACAATGGAATTTCAGGTGAGACGCAGATGACATAACGATGGAATAATTTACCAGTGATTTGTGAGCTGCGAATTCTGTTAGTCTCCAGGAGATATCGACCCTAAGTAAAAGGCACATACCAGGTAGGGCACGAGGTAGTATTTCAGAACGAGGCTGGGCCCAACGTGCATCATGAGCGCTGACATTACAGACAAGGCAATGTTCGAAATGATGATAGAGTTGCCTGCGGAACGATTGAGTTAGAAGGTCGGACTAAGTGTCAGGATCGCGCACGTTGCTCCGGCTTGAAGAGTGGTGAGCTGGGGCTGAAGTGGTTCGTTCCAGGAGGGTACATCTTGGAGCCCATCGTGTTTTTCGAGAGGTATATCCACCAACCGCTGGACGGCCGCGTAAGAAAGCAAATAATTCAGACATATAGTAGAAAACTCACAATCCTTGCATGATGAATATTCGGAAGAGGGTGTAGATCGGGGTTTCTTCGAAAACTTCGGCGTAATCGAACTTGGTCGCCTTTTTCTCTTCAGGAAGATTGTACTCGCTGCGGGTGTACGGAACATAGTTTTCGTCACGTTCCATTGAGGCGGTCGCTTTCTGCAAGAATAATTTTGGTTGGCATGAGATCGGAACTCTGAAGTTTGAGCTTACATGGTGGGCATGATGGGTGGAACGCCAGGCGTAGTAGGGAATCAAAAGCCACTACGATCCGGTCAGTGGTCGCTGTTTCGTTTGGATATCAAAGACTTACAGTGTGAAGAACAAATCCGACGGCGTTGTTCACCTTGCTGTTGTCAAAGAGTGTGCCATGGCCCGCATCGTGACCTATCGTATGATTAGCGATCGTCGAACGGGAGACTTAGCTCGAAGGTCATACCAAGGCAAAAGATTCCTGCCCAGACCATGCCTTGGAACCAGTAATAGGTACCCCAAAGAGCAGACTTAACCAAGACTTTATTCCATCCAGATGTCACATAGCCCGAAAAATCCGTCTCTGCCCAGGGTCCGATCAACGACGCGAGCTTGAAGAGAAGGAGGGTGAAGGTAATGTCACGGGCAACATATGCGGCTGCCTTGATAGGATCCTCTGTGGATAGCGGGATCAATTTTACGCCTCACGGACAGTAGCATGAAATACGAACTCTTCAACAGGTGCTTCGGTACTGCATCATGAATGTCCTTCAAGGTCACGGTGGGAGGCGAGAACGGCTTCTTCAGCCTTTACGATCGTCGTTAGGCGCAACATGCAAGAGATGTGGCACGAATTACCTCGTTTCATACTCAGGCCCGTTCAGGTTTATCCCAAAGACCATGGTTGACTTTGAGATGGGCAGGAAATGATGAAGCCTTAAAAGAAAGGCGATTCTTTTCTATGGAAGGCTGAACCGTGCAGACCGGCGTTTTAATAGCGCAGAGTAAAGCTTTTCTTCAATCATTGATGGAAGTCCAGGAGTTTGGCATGCCCAGTCAATTCAGGGTTTGGACCGGAGTGTCCACTCAGCAACAGGGCGGTGACGGGGGTCCAGATTCCAGCAAGATTCCAGAGTAAATGGTGCATGTAGGTCCAAGTAAAAGTATGCGGTCACGACCTCTACGAAGCCATAGCTCATAGCGCTTGCTAGGAGCTTTGGTCGTCGTTTGATCTTGCTTGCTGGTGATTCGGATGATCGCTGAGTTCGAAGCGCCGTCACCTCCGGCCAACTAAGTATGTACGCGCGACAAGTGCGACTCGGAACAGTGCATCGTCAGACTTGATGCGAAGCGAAAAAAAAAAACATGAAATAAACTGATTCAAGTCCTTCTTTCGGCTGAGAAACGCTGTGTACCAATCACAGCCCAATCTAATTAATTTGTAGGAACCGACATTTGAGAATGCTGGCTTGCTTGCACCGAGAAAGACCGCTCGATTTGAGATTTCCAGTCTGCACTGAATTTTCCAGAGTGTTCTAGACATAGTACAACAAATGTGAGTTTCTCGTCTATCGCTTGTCCTCCGCAATTTCGATGTTCAAGGTTTAAATTTTACAAGTGGGCTTCGAGAGGCAACGCTTTCGAGAGGGAAAACTAAACAGCTACATATCATCTCAGGCTTCTGCTGTCAATTTATTGATGATGTACAGCGGAAGTCCTTTGTGCGGGAGTTGGCCGCATCTAAACTATGATTTGTACAGCATCCGATGATCCCATTGAAGGAAGATTGAACCTCCCAGCAAAACAATTTACGTGGCCAAGAATTGCAGCCTTTTGACTACCTTCCTCATCAAACTGGGGCTTCATACAAAGCGTGAGATTTCACGTGCCGTTCAAGAGTGCTCATACCTGGAGGAAAAGGATCGTTGCCGCCGCGCTATCTGGATCCTCTACCAACATGAGATTTTCTTCCACCGTCAACTAGGAGGCCGAATGCGGCCGTATTTCTTGTCCAAAGAGGTGTTCGAGGGCCGATTAGGATCACGGCCACGAGAAATGGATATATAGTTGCACACGGTGGACCCTCATTTTTGCTTAGCTTAAAGATACCTAGCTAACACGGGAACAGCGATACAAGAAGGGGAATCCAAGACCAGCCAAGATTTAAATACCTGCAGCAGCTGTTCGCCTCTTGAAGATTGGAGACTTCATCGACGCCTCCCTATGCAAAGCTTCTGGCGACGATTATTGGGTTATAATGACCACTAAGGGGCTTTCACCTATTCCGTGGATAAGACGACTGTTGATCATGATGTCAAGTTCAATCCAGCAAATAGGATCCTTAACGATGAAAAGGCGATGCCACTCGTGGAAGACCCTATGTACATCAAGGAGCAAAATAGACTCTTGAAGACCCCCTTGACACGCGATGGCTTCCCGAACGGCGTGTTATTCGACAGCTTGGTTTCAGGCTCGTGAAAGAGATTTTACAAGTGACGAAGAGATTATTTTGGGTTTAGGACGATTCAGAAGATAATCCTTAGGAGGTAGCCTGACAAATCGGAGTCCGGGTTACAATGTTTTAACATTGTTACCCCGCCTGGTTATCTGAACTTCTGAAGTTCCTGTCAGTGTAAGGACCGCAGTGTGTCTGGGGTCATAAAGGAAGATCAGAATGAAGATCCCTCCCCATGAGGTCAACTTTGCCGATGTAGATCCGACGATAAAAGTGTTACATAATGCTTGTATTGGACGGTATCAGCTTCAGAATCTAATATCTTCCGGCCTGCTTCGGCTGGCGCAATTTTAGTTCAAATTCAACTATTTTTAAATTTTGTGTTGGCTGCGGCTGATCAGTTCAGCATCAGTTCCTTATTCTCACAACTCCTAAACGGTTGCTTGCCAACTCACGCTCTTTCGCGAACGATCTCCCACAAACCCCCTAAAATGCCTAGGATTAACACCCTCCTCACGCTCATTACCCTCTCTCTTGTTGGCGCTGCTTCTGCTGGCAGTTCCTGTGTAGCATTTGACATCTCATGGAACTTGCTGGCTTTCGGCTTTGACGGAAAGGACTACAATGCCGGTACTCAGAATACCTGGGCCTCCGGTAAGTGACACCGACCTTGGCCCAACGCATATTACTCACAGTAGCCCATATAGGTAGTGCTACGGACATCACCACCACCGGTCGCCCGTAAGTCGTCAGCCAATTCATCTGTTAAACCTGCTAACCACGATTAAAAATGCAGACCTTTCGATGGCGCCAACACGACTTGCTATCTGTCCGAAGTAAGCCATTAAACATTTTTTTGGGACAAACCCAGCTGACTGAGAATTGTTAGTACACAAATGCAATTTATGTTATGGGCGCAGACGCATCTGCTGCTTCTTCCATCTACATCTACGACGCCACTGCTAAATCCTGGACGACTCAAGCAGTCACCGCTGGAACTTTTGACCCCACTTCCTTTGATGCTATCCTGGACCACGACACGAACGTCTTCTGTACGTATATTCACTTATTACTTGTAGTGTGCTGCTGATTTTTTTCACAGATGCCCTTTCCGACACCGACCTGTTTAGTCTCGATATGGGGCTCCTGAAAGCGGCCAACTCAACCCCTTTGGCGTGGAATGACGTCCAGTCATCTGGCTTCCCCGCCAGCTACCAACCTGTCATGGCACTAGCTCAGAACCACATCCACTTCCTCGATGTCCCTGGAAACGCTGCTGGTTCCGCTCAGATTTTTGTGATTCACTGTGTGTATTCAATATTGTGTTGAACTCGACGATCGCTGATCAAACCTCGTATTCCAGTCTCCTACATGCAGCCCACACCCCAACCATACGGCAACTTCCCAGCTACTCATGGACAAGCCACTTCAATTTTCATGGACATCGGTGTAGGCCTTCTGCTCTCTTCTATCCTCATTGTTCTTGACACTTTCTGTCTTAGGTTCAACAAGAGTTTGTGTTCGTTCCTGACGATGGCTCTGCGACCTATGTCATCAACGTTGAGGTAACTTTTTCCGCTGCTGTCCATACCCTTGCTCATATTTATCGGTGCCATAGACAAACACCACTCAGACTCTACAAGGACCCGCTATTAAGGATTCATTGGCGTCGTACTTTGCGTCTACTGACTCAATCGTTCAATTGAGCACGTCAGGCGTCGTTTCTTACCTGCCTTATACACCCGGTTCCCCTTCTGTTAATACCGCCGCATCGTGGGGTACCGTCCAGAGCCTTCCCGTTACCTCGTCCTCTTCCTCCAATACATCTACATCGACAGGGAGCAGTGGTAGCAGCACTCGCAGCGGTGCTGCAACTGGGACAAACTCAGCGAAGGGGGCAGCTACTACCAGTGGAACTTCTAGTAGCCAGGGGAATGGTGCATTGTCGATGTCAGGTTCCGCCAAGTGGGGAGTGAGTGGTTTGGTTGCCTTCGCTCTTGGGGCACTTTTCCTTTGATCTTGGACTTTGCGTATCTACATTCTGGATTGGACTATCATACATGCATTCATTGAATCTGCATTTCTGCCGGTATATATATGTATACATTTTCCGTGGCTACATAATACGCTTTGCTTCGTCGTATTCAACACAGGATAGAACACAGTGACTCGAACGCTTAACTGACTTCAGCTGACCGCTGTTCGAACTTCAGAGTTTCTGCTCGAAAGGATTCACGTGATCATGATGAAAGGCTAGCGACGTGGGACGAACTCCGAAAAAACAAACGGTCTTGTTTCCCTCGCCATCAGCCCGCCTCAAAAGCCTGCGACCATTCACGCAGCAATCCTTCTCATCTTTCCTTGACGACCCTTCTTATTTAACGCGCCCACCTCTCCTACTTCACCATCAATGTCATCCCTATCCATTAACGATTCATCATCTCAAAACGAAGACTGGGATCGCTCTTTAATCATCTCAGACGTCGAATCACTGTCACCGTCTCTCGCAAGACAGATCTCGAAAAGCACACCACGGAACTCTATTATTTTTCCCGTGGACAGTGATGCCACCCCCGGGCGGACGCGAGCAAACACGGTGGACAGCCCTGCTAGAGATGGCAATCGTTCTTTGAGCGAGCTCATGAAGCTCCATGCCGAGAAGGGCACCGATGTCAGGTTCAGCGCAGAAGAAGCTTCGCGTCTAGCGGACGTCTTGGGTCAATGGGTGAGCTGCGTTCTTATTTTACTTTTATCAGTTAAATTGCTTCTGTTCTGTTCAAACAATCATACGTTCATTCTTCCTGTCATTCCCCATGCCGCGTCGACCGTGTCTGACCTGTCCACATGTACTAGATAAACGCATCATCGTCTCCGTATGAGGGTGAAGATGACTTCTTCGCCAGGTCACAAGATGATTTGTCAATACCGACCAAGAAGAACCCAGTCTCGGAAAGGCTGCGTGGCCAAAGCGAAAGTGCAAACTCACGACCCCCAAGTTCAACGGGTTTCGTTCACTGATACCCCCCGTTTTGGCTTCCTTCCCCTTTCTCCTCCAACATCCACCTCCTGGACTCACAATCTCTATCTCACTCACTAACCATGCCCCCTCACTATTCATTTGCATCGACCCACTCTGGATTTCTATCTTACTTTCATTTGTGACGACCGCTCACGACCTGTTACGAATATCATGCTTGTTTACGAACCACTAGAACGATCTCATATACCTTATTTAACCAATATATCTGTCGTCAACACCACCGGGACTCTACACACATATTTATCAATAGCTTCGAACCAATGTCGTGGCAAAAACCGCGAGCCCATTCGTTTGTCACGATAAACGTGACTCGTGATGTGACCGACGTGTTGTGGAGCAACCAAGGAGGAACTTGAAGGTTCTGTTCAAGTGAACCCAAAACTTGTCAATATACCCTAGCATCGTCAAGGGGTATCTTCACGCCGTCGATAACCATATACCTGTGTCAGAGTCAGGATCAACTTGCGAGTTGAAATCTAAATTGTATGGCGGGGTGCGTACCACTAAATACGTTCTTCTGTCGATATAATATATAACACCACAGTTAGACGGACGCCCTTCACCCATGACGAAGAACATCTTCTGGTTAAATATCTCGCCAAATATAATTGTGAAGGCCAGGGACGCGCCGGGAATGTCTTGTATAAAACGTTATGCGAAGACGTGCGTGCATTTCTATCTCCCATATTGCTGCTACCTTTAAAGACATCTCGAATATGACAGGTTGACAACAAGTGGAAATGGAGTCGAACTCATACCTGGCAATCGTGGCGCGATCATTATTACAAGAACCATGGTTATTATGATTCGGAGATCAGAAAGTACCAGAGGAAACATAATCTCGATCCCGCAGACAAACGTGACGACGACGACGGTAATGCCAACGAGGATCGCTCGACGCAAACGAAGCGGAAGAGAGGACCTGAAAAAGAGGAAAAGCGCGTGAAGGTCAAGCGGGAACCTGTGAGTACCAATGTCTGTTGAATTACATCCCAAGTTAAATTGGTTTTACCAGGGATCTAACCAGGCTACAAGGGTTTCTCGAAGAAAGGAAACCGACGAGGTTCTCATAATGGGGAAAGGAAAGGCTCGCATGAACGATGCTGGTGGGTACCATACATGACCTTGAAAAGCTGCTCTGCAATCTCACCCTATCTCATCAAGAAGACCGATATGAGTCCCAAAATCACACTATGAAAGAGAGCCTGGCAGATTCCGAGTTCACACAGGCTGGGGTCGCGGCAGGTTCACCTAAAGTTCTCCCAGGGTGTGTTTTGGTTTTTGCTGCGTGTCAAATGTTCACGGCGCACGCTAATTATGAAACCAAGGCTAATACATAGGGCGTCTCCATTGCCATACACAATCAGAAGTTTGCCGCCTCCAAATCTCATGCCAACCTCACACTTTGAGGAGGAGGAGGAGGAGGAGGAGGAGGAGGAGGAGGAGGAGGAGGAGGAGGAGGAGGAGGATGAGGATGAGGATGAGGATGAGGAGGAGGATGAGGATGAGGATGAGGATGAG
>JAFLHD010017808.1:0-34847 GCA_018856295.1 Blastosporella zonata
GACATTCATTTGATTCCGTGTCATGACCCAGCATGTCTACTGCAATTTTGCATAAACAGTAAGCCTGATATAGGAAGCTTCTGTACATTGCCTGGTTCATTACTACACGATAATTGGAATACAACGAACTTTGCGGGTGCGGCCTCTGACCATGCATTGATGTCATGGCATCGAAGCACCATACATCACGTGCACGTTTCTTCCCTTTGACCGTCAGATGTCTTGGGCACCTCATGTCAATGCCTTCTCATTCTGTTGCTCCAATCCCTGGGAGCTAACCTGTTGACTGGAACCACCACCACCTCCGCAGGAAATCCTATGAGTGACATTCAGACTAGGCCTTTCTCCAAGAACTACAGGTATGCAGCTTTTAGCACTTCCTCCTTATATCTTGAAATTTAAGGCCGCTTGACTGGCATGTAGCGGTCTTATCAATCAGTCGGTAATTGCCCTTGGAATTACCGTTTTATGTGTGACCGGTCAAGAACTGATGAAGAGGAGAAGAAGGGGGAAGCATCCAGGAGAGGGCCTCGAATCGCGTGAATCTTGGGAGTTCGGATAGTGCGTACTGGTTTTTCAATATTGAGAACCAAGGTGTATAACTAGCTTCTTCAATAGCCTATATCAAGGCAGATCATGGGCCAAGTGAGACCTGATTAGTTACGCCGCGTCTTATTCGAAGCTGACGAGAACGTAGAAAACCGTCGCCACCTTCGCCCAAGGGTTGGCCCCTCTCCTGGGTAAGACAGGTCATTGCTTTCCCGGAAACTCAGCTGCTCTTGCTACGCGGTATTGATGCCACCCTCTACATTCGATTCCTGCGTGGTTGTTGTATGTTTTCCCCTTATTCATAGTTCATTGTGTCTCATCGACAAAATATTTAGTTTGGTTTACGTCACTGCACACATTCACAACCTTTCCCATTTTATTCCCCATCCATGTTGAATTTTCCGAAGCGACAATTTCGCCGAAGTCAATGACTCGAGCTTCAATCTCCTCTCTTGTGAGCACCGCCAAGGGTCGGTCACTACTATGGATCCATATCTGTTTACTCTTCTGGGTGACACTTTCCTGGATGTCGACGCTGTTATGGATATGTAACGGCGCATTCCAGCTGCGGAAAGCTCGGCTAGAGTTACTCTCTAAACGCCTTGCGGACCCAGATCACGACACGCTCTATCATCCTCATCCCCACCCTCCATATCGCTTTACTGATGCCTCAGTCCCCGAACGCAACCATACAAATAGAGGTATCAGGCTCCGGACCATCATGGTCTCGAATGTTCCCGCGTCGCTCCGAAATGAGAAAGACCTAAAGGAATATTTCGAGTTTTACATGTCACGAAAGCTGCACAAACCCTCAATGGGGATTACTTCGACAGTACAACCTGGCTTTCTAAACAAATCTTTCGCGTTCCTTTTCAATCGCGCGAAGAGGATTCCAGCTCGCCTGCCGCTGTTTTCTCAAGGAGGTGAAGCAGATACATTGAAGGCAAATCAGCACTCGGATTCCACCACATCACGAGGTGCTGCGCAGAGTGCAAACAACGCTCCTCTCATTGAACGGGTCATAATAGCCCGTAAAATGACTTCTATAGCCTCACTGCTAGAGCGACGTGAAAACATTCTACGCCTTTTAGAAACGGCGCACATCAAACTGGCAAACAAAGCTCTCGCCGCCGTCAAGGAAGCAACGGAAATGCGTCGTGCGAATCTGCCCATCTCATCAGGGCAGAACAGAGCGGCAGAGATTGCAAAGCGGCGACGTTCTATGGACCCTGAGCATGGCACCCATGCAGAAGTCGATGAAGACGCACGCATGGATCAGCTTATCGAAGTTCTCGGACCTTTTGTGGAGGAATTTGGGATACAGGAATCATTATTTGTACGGTCCAGGAAAGTCTTGGATGCCTCTTCGAAATATGCTTTCAGAAAGTTCTGGGCACAGCCATCAGAGGACTCTGTCGCTATTGATACACCCGCCTCTAGCAGCCCATTAAAAGACCATCAGCACAAAACAATATGGGATGCTCTCCATAGCATCCCAAGGAGTAGTCTTGACACATATCAACCCCTCATCAATCTCAGCTATCTTTTTAGAGGGAAGACCGTACCAGCCATCGACTATTATACCGCCAAACTCAATATTCTAACATCTTTGGTGACCGAGGCTCGATCGAAAGCTGTCAATGATTATGAACCTGTATCCACGGCCTTCGTTACGTTTACCGACCCCGCCGATGCTAGAAGGGCATGCAATTACCTGGCTGTGCACCCCAACAACCCCCTGGCATGCATGGTCACTATGGCTCCCATGTATCAAGATTTGGATTGGACAAGGGTGATGAAGACTTCGTTTAACGCTGAGGTGGGATACTGTCAGTTACAATATTTGAATCCTCACAAATGCTCCCTGTAGTTTGTCAAAGACTGGGTCGTCAATCTTGGTGTATGGTCAGGAGCCAGCTTAACTGCCCGCACCTCTTACGAGCTGACACTCATAATAGGGCTTTTACTCTGTTTTGGATATTTCCTGTTTCTTTGTTGGTTGGTTTGGTGTCCATTCAGAACATCAGTCTTTTCTGGCCGAGTCTGGTATGACCTACCTTACGAGCAGCTGCTCAATTTCCCTTATAATCCTAATGAATCTCTTTCTTTAGAAAGCATACCTGGATCGGCACGCTTGGCAGGAAGAACTGATACAGTCCTTTTTACCAACAATTCTAGTGGCTCTTCTTGCCCTGTTGATACCCCTCATCCTTCTCTTGATCGCCAAAAAAGCCCACACGCTCACGACTCTTTCGGCCATGCACGATATCATCATGACCCGTTATTACAAATTTCTGATCGTCAACGTCCTTGTTTTCTTTTGCGTTGGAACTGCCGCTCTACAGTCTCTTCTACAATCCTTCAGTCCGTCGGCGACACCCCCTGACATCCTACAGATCGTCGCTGATAGTTTCCCGACTTCTGGGCCCTTCTACGTGGGTTGGCGTACGTAGACAGTGTCCCTCATAGCGGCGAGTTGACATAACCTTTACCTTTCTAGTGATTTTCACAACTGCCATGCACGGAGCTTTCGAGCTTGCACTATGTAGGTCTCGCCGCATCTTACCTCAATGTTTCTCTGACGAGCCCATTCTAGTTGGAGTATGTATATCCTCTCATTTCCTTTGCCCCTCAAATTTACCAGACATCTAGCTACCGCTCATCCTGTATCCCAGCACATCAAGACAGATCACGCCGTATGTTTTATTCTTTTTAAAAATTATTGATGCCCGTTTACCGTGGACACCCTAGACGCAAACGTGCTGTTGGAATACGACCTCGCACATTCAATTTCTATTGTAGGCATTCTTGTAGATCAATTGTCTGGTGCCCGCTCTAAACTCCTTTAGACTGGCTACCCAGTCATCTTCTGGTTACACATGTGTTGTTTTTATTCTCTGTCTTCAACCCATTTGTGATCCCGTTCGGCACCGTGTACTTTTTCATCGAAGCAGGTAGGCTCATTCGCTCTCGATGGATACAGTCTCTTGATCGTGTCATGTATCTAGGTGTCGTCAAGAACCAGGCATGTCCATTATGCACCTTTGCTACTCGTGCTTACGAACGACGCGACCTAGTTGATCCATGTCTACGCTAAGAATTATGAAAACAATGGCAAAGTGATCCTGATACGTATCGTCCGGTACTCACTTGATGGCTAGTGGATTTCCCATTGATCCTGTTAAGCTTCAGTACTTATGGTCGCACTGCAGGCTTGATCCTTGCCCAGGTTAGTCATAGGCTCCTACAGCCTTCATAGTTCTAACCGGTGATCGCCAGGCTGTTTTTCTTGCCTACATGGTAGTGTTGAAGAAAAGTGTCAACGTTGGTCTTGCTGCTTTCCTTATTCTCTTCACTTCTGTCGTAAAGCTCTTGTAAGTTGGTGACGTTTTTGTAGCACAACGTCCTCACGAATTTTTGCAGGATAACTCGAATGTGTCGGGGACAATTTGAGCAGGATGACAGTGACGAAGCCAACATAGTCTGTTCTACCAGTTTACAGGATAGCGGGGTAATGGAGACCGAAGACAGCCTCCAGAAAGATGAGAGTGATCAGAAAAGTCCCATTCTCTTTAACCCAGCCGCAAAACGGTTGAATTCAACCTGGCGACTACCTGAATGGGTCAATTTCTCGTATGCTACGGTCCAACATAGGCCATATCACCCACGACATAGATCACCCAACCCCTTCCGCCCTCAAAGTGAAGAGTTCCCGCGGTCCGATTTAAAGTCACAGGACGTTGAACGAGTTCCTCGACATGCTTCTGAAGCACCTCGGGGATCATCAATTAACGAATTTCCTTGGGGAGGAGTATCTCGGACCAGGGAGACGGGGACATATCAACCCTTCAGCAACGCGCTTGGTACTGTGGTCAACCACCCCCCACCAGTTCCATGGGATGATGAGACCACTGTTGATTTACCCTATGATAACCCCTTCTATACGAAGGCCTTCGACAACGTTTTGTGGCTACCACGAGATCCTTTCGGGACTTTGGACCTCAACGATACGATCGATCTCAGGGTCTCACTCTGCGTGGACCCTATTGCTGGCCAACTTGGATCGTGGTTGGGCCTTGACGATACCTCGTCCTCTCCAGAAGAAATTCCCCAGGGACCTAATCTCAATCAACAGCCGAGTCAAATTTCGTTACGTCCTGTCAATGGCACTGAAGACATAGTTCTACCGCCAGTCATTGCACGGCGCGTAAACTCCAGAGAAAGCGACATGGAGTGGACTATGCGACCAAGGAGACCATCCAACTATCACCGCAAATTCAGCGGAGCGACGACATCAAGCGGGGAAAACGGGGTCCAACCCTCGGTTTTGAGACGAGATTCTCTACTAGGAGATAACAGGAGTCCAGGACGTGCAAGATCTTCTTCTGTACTATCTCTTACCTCTTCGCATCTCCAGTCTCGGTCACAGGTCCTCGGTCAAAACCCCGCGTTGCAGATCCATGCCGAAGTGCTGGTGCCAACAAACGCCTCAACTTCGCGTTTGTCGCACGTGTCGCCGTCTACCTCAAATAACGTCACCACTCGTCAGGCTATTTTCAACGAGGTTCTGGCGGAGGAGAGAGCCGCGATGGTTGATCAGATTGAAGATGAAGCAGCAGACACTCAGAAGGCCGCATCCAGCAAATCCTGGCTGACGGCCTGGATGTTTAACAGGCGAGAGTGACAGGTCATTGGGACAGAGTGCGGTCATTTTTCTTCATCTCTTGGCGTATGGTATATCTCGGATTAATTGGAGACAACTCATACCTAGCTCAATTACCCCATACCTTGCGTTGCGTGTGCGCGTGATCCTCTGATATGACATCCGATGATTGTAACGACTTGATGTTCCAAACCAATGCATTTTCTTGCTGTTTTCCCGGCCCCGACAATTTTCCTATTACAAGGCTTCTTCTACCCCGATGGAGCGAGAGTTGACCGATATTTATCAAGTGTGGGGCTGTACTAGGGCTGAACGATATAAAACCTCACGAACGCCAGTTCGCAATCCACAACATTTCAAACAATGGTTGCCCTCGCTTGGGCTGTGCTTTCTGCCTTCACACTCGCTGCTAGCGCAGGCACCACTCTCTGGTCTGGCAGCTTTAATTCGTATTCCACTGCCTCTGACTTTGACCTTTGTGAGGCATTTGGATTTCATTACAATTCTCTTCTAACTTTGGGTGGGTTACGTAGGGTCTTGGTCTAACGAAGTAGGCGAGTACCAATGGGTGAGCACATCATAGGGTCCGCATGTAATCGGGCTTAATACTACCACTGGCAGTACATTCACGGAAGCCAACCAACTTCCCACTATTTGGCGTTGGACCCGTCGTACAAAAACCCCGCTGATACCGCTGAAACGCACGGCATCAAGATGACCATCGACAATACCGCGAACTGGAACGGTCAAACAATGGAGCGGACTGAGCTGATCCCCCAGACCTCCTCCAACTTGGGGACCGGCAATCTTTTCTATCACTTCTCGTTGAAGCACTCGGGCACAAACCCACCTAACGTTCGTTTCCAGGTCGTACAATCTAAAAGAACTTGAGCCACTGACATACTTTTAATCACCTATTAGTCTGCGTACGAGCACCAGATCTGCTTCTTCGAAAGTCACTTCACGGAGGTAATTTATCTGGTAACGTGCCGTATGAGATGGACTGACCCCTCCAATCTTAGTTGAAGTACGGTGTGGGCACGAACACGACCAACCTCGTGTGGATGGTTACTGGTGTCACGCAATGGAGCACTACTTTCGTCGCCGATACCTGGTATAACTTCGCCTACGACATCGATGTACGTGGCGCAATAATTTTGTACAGGCGCTACTTGCTAACTAGAATTCTGTTGAAAAGTTTACTGCTGGGACAGTTGGCCTATGGGCGTCGACTGGTGGCGCAGCGCTCACAAAGGTAGTACAGAACGTCGCAGCCTCGACTTCTACGAACTCTGAGGACTGGCATTTGGGTGTCCTTCGCATCATCACTGCCGCAGACACTGAGGACTGGTACTTCAGCGGAGTTTACGTCGAATCCGGTCCCATTACCACCGCTATTGGCTCCGGCGGTAGCACTAGCTCATCCTCCTCCTCTGCCTCCTCCTCGACCACCACCACATCCGTTCGCACCACTACTACCACCACTACCCCTGCCACTACTACCACCACTACGAAAACAACTTCCACAACCGCTTCGACCACTTCAACTGCTTCTACCGCTACGGCTACTCATTACGGTCAATGCGGAGGTAACAAAATTCGCCTTGCTTCTGTACTACATGACAGGTACTCACTTTCGCTACAGGAACTGGATACACCGGCCCAACTGTTTGTGCTAGCCCGTACACCTGCACTGCTGTCTCGCCTCCTTACTACTATCAGGTGAGATAGATATATTTTGTTCCTCAATGCTACCGCTGAATTTCTTCTGTCCGGAAGTGCCTGTAAGTATAACGGGGTCCAAGTACATTAACTGGGGAAAGATGTAGTAGTTTTATAGGGTTTTGATGTCAGAAATTGATTGGGAGTTTGCACGACTTCAGCGATGTCTGGTCCTACTTGAGCTGCTATTGAAAACTTGTTTAACGAAAGACAACTTGGCTTTCACGAATTTTGCACTGTAGGTAAGGTTCTGCGGCCTGCATGCGTGTTGTCAATGTCACTTTACCCACTTGGTAATACTGACCCATGGATTGCAATAGCGATAAGCAATGATGAAAAGTCCTTCGAATGCGGAGCTGACACACTAAACCTTCTCTCACGAAAGATCTACTAAATAGCAATACCAATGACACCACAGGCGGCGCGTGCCCCTGCGTTTCCGGTCTTGAGGGACTCATCGTTACCACCTTGACCCTGGTCATCAGTACCCTATGTTGTGATTACTATTAGCAAAAGCTTGACAATATGTACAGAGGTTGAGGCTTACAGCATGTATGACAACAGCACGTCTGAAATTTGAGGATTACAGTGAGTAAGGGGGACAAGCATAGGGAAGAACCGCGGCTTACCCAACAATGCTGAAAGGACCGTTCAAACGAAGTTGGTGGTCTTGAAAGGAGAAGATTGCCGAGCCATCAGCGTCCGATTTGATATTTCCAAGGTCCCCGACATGTCTGTTCCTATCGGTAGGTGCGCCGTGAGTCTTGCTGAAGGGATTGAAATGAGGTCCAGCAGAGAGACAGCCTTGGCTCAGGTCACCAAATTCGCTATCAACACAGAGGTTAGGAGAGGGGGTACCAAGAAGAAAGAGCACGGACTGGACGTGGAAACCACGAAGGGCGTTGGGATCCAGGTTCTGTATGCTACCGCTAACGGTGACTGGGCCGTGGCCTTTGGCTTGGTAGAACGTTACAGTTCCGGTGACATTGAAGGGCCCTGACAGGATAACAACTGCCTACGGATAAGAATGAGTACCTAGGATTCAACGATGTTAGTCGCTTCCATCGCTCAATATACTGCCATGCTTAAAGCTTTGGTTTTTGTCTTTTCTCTGGTCCTCTTTCTGAGCGCACGGCGCTCATATTCGGCAAAGAGCTTTAAAACCGACGTTAACACTCTTGATTCATTTAACTGGCCGAAAACCAGACACGTATATGCGTTTGGTGATTCTTATTCGTTTGTCCAGGGAACTCTAGGGTATCCCAACTTTAGGTGAGTGTAATCCTTGCTCATCGAGTTAGCCCTGTCGCTGACCTATGTCTAGTTTCATTGGAGATCGGCACAATCTCGCATTCACGCCGCAACAAATATTAACGAACGAGATTATCGCAAAGAATGTATGAACCCAAATCCTCACTGACATCTGCCGCGTTTGAAACAGTTATGTAGAGCAGCTCCGAAGGTTCAAACTGGGTGCGTTTTTATTAATGTTTTGCCTTTTATAAACCTGAGATGCAACTATAGCTGGAATACCTAACAGGATGCTTCTCGGGCAGGCCGATTGATTGTACTAAACAGTTGTGGGATTTTGCATTTGCAGGCGCAGACATAGACGCAGCATTGTACATGCGATCCATCATTGTTTTCGTTGTGCTGATTATGCGTACTCCAGACTCCCACTCCATCATGATTACACCGTCCCTCTTGTCGAACAAGTGGATCAATGGATAACATACGCGTCCAAAGTCCTTCCTCATCCTACCCACGAGACCTTGACAGCGTGGTGGATCGGGATTAATGACACCGGCGACACAACTGGCAATACCACTGTACGTCGCAGCTACTAACTTTCTGAGCCCCAGATCTATATGAAAGCATAGATCACCGATTTTACTGCTTTTTGGGAATTGGAAATGTCTTCATATTTCGAAGCCGTTGTGAGCTTGAATCACTTGTGCGTCAATCTTAAATGGCTGATGTTAAGATAGAACGTTGCCTATATCAATGGTCTGAAAAACCACCTTTTTATCAACGTTCCTCCTGGGGATAGATCTCCTGCAGCTGTTAGTAGCCCAGGAAAAGCTGCGCTGCAAAAGGCACACATACAATTGTACAACGAAGTTCTCGCGAAGCACGTTGCAGCGTTCGCACAGGAACACACAGGTTAGGGTTCAATTTCAGCCTTTCTCGAAAGGAGTTCAGAGCCTCGTAGACGCCGCTGTCGTGTCCTTCGATGCAAACGCGTGGTTCAACTCAATCCTGGATAACGCCGCCGAGTATGGGTTTACCAATACAACTGGGTAACGTATATATTTGGTATCATATCTATCGTATTGACGTGGACGATAATAGATTTTGCACATGTGCTGATCCCTCAGGGTTTTTCTGGTACAGTACGTATACAAAATACACTCTTTTGTTCAATCGTGCAACTCGCTGATGGCCCAATTATCACTGCACAGATTCCGGACATCCAACGGAAAGAGTTCACCAATTATTGGCGGAAGCAATTAATGCTCATCTAAACACATGGATCAAGTAACAAGGAAGGGAATAAGGGGTAAAGAGTGGAGTGCCTAGATGAAAAAAGGCCATCATGTACAAGAAAGCAGAAGGTACCCAGAAGATAGCAGCGACGAGTAACGATAAGTCAGAATCAAAAAAGCCAAACGGTCTGTTTCACAACAAGGCGAGAACAGGCCTCTTGAAAGACAAAGAATGGCTGCGACAAATATGTATGTATTGTTCAAATCCGACGAGAGGAATATAAGATAGGATCGAATAAGGTGGCTGTGTGCATGGACCAAGACGGAATTTCTACCGTCCTTCAATGCGAAGAGGTAGACCGCTCAGAAAAAGAGATAAGTGGTAATAAAGACCCCAAGCGCAATGATGACGACTACTTGCAAGGGAACACCCTCCTGCTGGTGGAAATGACTGTCGTCGCCAAAGGCCGTCTGGACGTCGGTTTCCGCAACGCTCATTCCATCGTCAGACATGGCTGGCCTCCTTCTTCGAATTTCAGAAACAGCTGGTTCTTCCAAATTCGCCAAAATAGAGCGGAGGCGTTCGATCTCCTGCTGAGCCTCTTCATATTTCACCGCCAACTCGGAATTGTATGGCTCCTGGACTGGCACAGGTATCGGGGCAGGGGCACGTGCAGGTGGGGGTGCAGACTCGTCGAGGGGAACTGATATTGACTCGGGAGTGGTAGGCTCTGGCACGGGAACGTGAATCGGGGCAGGTGAGGGCTCCGGTGCATATTCGAGTTCGTTATATTCCGCTGCGGCGAGTTGGGATGCTTCAGGACGCGCCGGGGATTCAGGTAGGAGATCACTGGCGCTGGCGACGCGAACGACGGGGATTTCTGGCGCAAAGTCGTGAGAATCTTCGCGTGCTACGCTGAAGTCCACAGGAGTAAGGGGGCGCGGCACTGGCACTTCTTGGCGTTGAGGTGGCGGTGGCTCAGTGAAGTCAGGCATGCGTTGTGCGTGGCCATCGTCAATTGAATGATGCTGATGGGTAGTTTCATAGGGCTGATAGGAAAACGGGCAATGTTGAGTGAGGAAGCAATGGTTGACGGAGTCGCTGGACTCACATTCGGCTCATCCTCTTCCTCTAACGTTTGACCTTCGGCGGGCAGGAATGCGACACGGAGTTTTTGCTGGTGAATCTTCCCTTCTTCAGTTGTATCGGCAAAGTTCCACTATGCATTCAAAATTGGTGAAAAAAGTCGACACAGAGTGGAAGAGAAGCGCACGAGTTCAGCCAAGTTCATTAAGTCCTTCTCTGGAGTGATGAGTGTGCTCTGGATGAGGAACTTGTCCTTGCACTTTGAATTCGACGGGGGATCCTCCTTGAGGGGCTGGAGCATGACTGGAGAGGGCTTAGATGAACTGCGCATCCGAGGTCTGGCTTCAGAGACGCACCCGAAACATCGAGGCTCTCTCCTGGTTTAACTCGACCAGAGTTGGGCCTAACACAATAAAGCTGCGCAACACTGTCTGTCAGAATCAGTTTATATAGCACTTTGTTGGCGGACCTTGGGGGCAGTAGTCTTGACTTTGAAGGCAATGGGTTGGGTATTGTGGTTAGTAATAGTAAGAGAGCGTTTGACGACAACAGTGAGGGGTTCTGTGGGCAGGGAGTTGTAGGAGGGCATCGTTGGATACGGCGAGCAACATACTTTTGAAACCGAGAGAATTGCTGGGACTGAGGGAGACGGACATTTTTGAGGTGGGTGTTCAAAACAGCGTGGCCAAACTGTGCCACTAAAGAATGTCCGCACCACGTGCCCCAGGGCTCAAACCTCAAACGATCATTTTCTGGCAACGATTGCAACAAACTCTCGTGTTCAGAGCATGCATTCTATTATTAAGGGTATTAAAGGTATATACGTCGCCGCCGTCGTTAGTTGTTAATCGGTAGAGGGATGAGTATGTACGCAGCCACGAAACGTCGTAAATATCATCAACAAATGTCCCAAGCAAAAAAATAATAATGGTAGTGTAGCGTGATATCCTCTAATCTCGTTTGCTGAGAGCCTGTAGCTGTACGAATTCATAGTAGTCTCCTCGTTTAGCGAGGAGTTCGTCGTGTGTTCCAGATTCACCAACACGGCCTTCTTTGATGAAATAACTGCAGGCAAGACGTCAGCTCTTGAGCAAACGCTGCAATATCGGAAAACTTACATCCTGTCAGCGTTTTGAATGGTCGACAGTCTATGAGCGATGGCGATAGTGGTCCTTCCTTTCGCGGCTTGATCGAGTGCGGCCTGAACAACCTTCTCGGAGTTCGAGTCGAGCGCAGATGTAGCCTCATCAAGGAGGAGGACCTTGGGATTGCGAAGGAGAGCACGGGCGATTGCGATACGTTCTGCATGTCCATCAGTCAAGACATCCTGGAATGATGATCGGAAAACATACGTTTCTGTCCACCGGAGAGTTGAGATCCCTTGCCGCCGACCTCAGTATCGAAGCCACTATTGACAGATGGCACGTTAGAGATCACACATGGCTTGAATGATAATAATATGACGTACTCAGGCAGGGACTGAATGAATTCAAGAATGTTGGCGTCCCGGCAGGCCTTCTCGATCTCCTCCTGAGAGACCTCTTCCGCAGGTTTGATGGCCCCGAGGAGGATGTTGAAGCGGACGGTTCCAGCGTACAGCGTAGGCTCTTGTGACACCAGCGCGATCTGCTTGCGGTACTCCTGAACGTTCAGCTCATTGATGAGCTCGCCGTCAAGCTGTACACGAAACATCAATCAGCATATAAAATGAGTGGCCAACGTGAAAAGCTTACGAAGATCTCTCCAGCAAGCGGATCGTAGAAGCGTTCGATCAGTTGGATACTGTGGAGTGGTGCATCAGTTTCCATGAAAGGACAAGGGATATTGTTTCACCAACGTACACAGTACTCTTGCCAGAACCACTGGCACCCACCAGTGCAACATATGTACCGGGCTCAACCTGCAGCGAAAGGTCACGGAGGACACGAACACCGGGCCTCGTTGGGTAGCGGAAGTGCACGTTTTCGAAACGGAGATGACCCTGTGTCTTGGATGTGTCGACGGACTTGCCAGCCTTGGACTGGGCGTCAATTTCGGGGACGGAGTCGATCAGCTTGATGATGTCAGAGCCTGCACCCTTTGCCGAAGACACATCGGGGACGAAGGAGAACACATTGCCGGCTTGAATGGCACCGAAGGTCGTGCTCTGTTCATAAAATGAGGCAATGCTGAATGGTGTGCGATGGCCATAAAACACATACCATAAGACCAACGAAGAACTGGAAGGTGCTGGCCTCGAATTTGGAGACCAAAACCGAACCGAACCAGAAGACGAGACCGATGACGAAGAAAATCATTGACTGGGAAATGGAGTAGAGGAGATTGCTCCAGATCGAGGTGCGGTTGGACTTGCGTAGAGGTCCCTCGAGACTTTGACTGTAGAGCTCGCAGCAGTCGTCCTCACGAGTCAACGCAGCAACGGTACGGATAGACCCCGCAGCTTCACAAGCAAGTTGAGCAGAGGCTTCGTGAGCCTTCTTGTTGGCCTGATCTTTCAACACCACGACACGCTAAATCATTGTGAGACTCATGCATTAAGAGTCCTAGGAAGGTCGCTAAACTCACGAGGCGAATGTAGCCGGTAGAGACCAAGACTGGTGTGCAGGCTGATAGCACTATTGTTAATATCATCATCTGGTGAAGATCGTAATTTTACGCACCGATACCAACAAGAGCCAACTTCCAGACGAAGGCTAGACCAATGACGGAACCCGCGATAAGGGTGGCAATAGCCTGCACGATGCTGTCAAATCACACATTAGGACGGAACATTGGAAAGAGTCAACGAGGGGGGACGTACGCTCCAAGGGTAATACCAGCTAAGCCGTTGACTTTCTGAGGGTTGTCGCTCAGGTTAGCTGTCAAGCTTCCAGTGCTGTTCTCCTCCTTGTCGAAGAACTCGACTAGAAACGATATCAGAGAAAGCTACTATTCATGTGAAGAAAAGACTAACTGTCTTGTCTCAAAATGGCACGGAAGCTCAGGGAGCGCAACTTGGCAGTAAGCCTCGCGGCAGCAGACGCGAACAGATAGTTTTGCATGCCAATGGAGACGGTAGAAAGGATAGCGATGATGAAGAACCTGAATAAACCACGTCAGAGGTGCACTTGTCTATATGCCCGTGGATAATTACCATAGTGCGTTGCGATCGCCCTGGAAGCGTTTCTCCTCACGAGTTACAGCAGAGAAGCCGTTGATACCCTTGGCGTACACAATACCGAAAGCGGGGTAAACCATTCCAGTCACTAGTAAAATTAGGTTGTCAGAACGATGGAGGATTGAATAAGAACGTAAAAACGTACTTGATGCAAAGATGGCACCGAAGAAGTAACTGCGCCAGCCCTCGCGGTTGAGGAGGCCCATGCGCTTGAAGAGGTATAGCATGCTGTAATCTTCTTCCTTCTTTGTGCCTTCGTGTGCCTTCTGCCTTTGCTCAATGAGTTCACTAGCAAGGGAGCGTCCGGTGTTCTTGCGGCCAAGAGGAACCTCTTCGCGAGCAATTTTCTCCATATCTTCAGGCTCGTCAGAGTCGAGGGGGCCATCGATGGCAGTGACAGCAGCGCTATCCTTTGCTTCGCGAAGCTTCTGGGCCTGGACGAGACGAGCGTAGGCGCCGTCCTTGTTGAGTAGTTCGTTGTGGCTACCGTATTCGAGGACAAGACCGTCGCCCATAACGTAGATAACGTCGGCATCCTTGATGGTAGAGAGACGATGAGCAATGGTGATAGTCGTACGGCCTAGATATGAAAATTAGATTTTAACGTGAGTGGGGGTACTGTTTGTCGAAACGTACCAGCAGCAGCCTTATCCAAAGCATCCTGTACAATTCCTTCTGATTGGGTATCGAGAGCGGAGGTGGCCTCATCTAGAAGAAGAATCCTGGGGTCGGAAACAATGGCACGCGCAATAGCCACACGTTGCTTCTGACCACCAGACAATAGGAATCCACGTTCGCCGACGAGGGTATCGTATCCGAGAGGGAGTTTGGTGATGAATCCATCAGCGTTAGACTTGATGCAGGCTTCCTTGATGAGAGCGAATTTCTCCTCCTCGGACGCATGTTCAAACTTGGTGCCAATGAGACCATGAGCGACGTTGCCTTTGATGGTGGTAGCGAATAGGGTGGGCTCCTGGGACACCAAACCGATCTGAGAACGAAGCCATTTGACGTTAAGGTCCTTGACATTGACGCCGTCGAGTTTGACATTGCCCGCAATCGGGTCATAGAAACGTTCGACTAGGGAGATGACCGTGGACTTGCCGGATCCGGATGCACCGACGAGGGCAGCGGTCTTCCCAGCTTGGAAGTTGATGGAGACGCCTTTGACCACCTGCACATTGGGGCGCGAGGGGTAGCTGAACTTGATGTCCTCAAGGGTAATTTCACCGTGAACAACTTCAGGTTTCAGGCCGCTGGGGTCCGCTGAGTCGATATCGGGAACGCGATCAATGGTCGAATAGAGCTTGGCAGCAGCTCCGCGTCCGTGTGTAATGGCTAAAGGAAAGGGGCTTGAGGAGAGGAGTAACAATTACCCGGAATAGTCTAACCTTGCATTTCGGGTGCCAACATAGCAAGCGAGAAAGAACCAATTAAGACGGCTAAAAATGTGTTGACGACTTCACCAGCGTTGGCTAAAGCAGATGCATGAGAAACAGAGCAAACAGTAGCACGGATTATGCTCACCGTGGCCGCTTAAAATGAGTGTGGTACCAAAGGAGAATGCTGGGGGAAAATCAGTTGGTAGATTGATGAAATAAAAGACGGATATACGTACCCAGTGCATATGAAGCATAAATAACGAAGAAAAAGACGGCCAATCCTCCGCCGTGCCAGACAGCAGCCTTGGCATCGACCTGGCGGGATTTGGTGATATGACCATCGTATATGTCTGCAAGAATATTTTGGGTGCCGAATGCTTGAGCAGTGCGGACAGTAGAGATTGTTTCTTCAGCCAAACTTCCACCGTCTGCGACACTCTTGAGAGACAACCTGTAGCAATACCGTGAGATTTGCGAAGATAGAGCTTGAGGGTATACACATACTGCATATACTTGGAGATGGCTTTGTTCATCACGCCACCGGTAATACCCATAACAGGCAACATGGAAGAGAGGGCGAAAGCCAAGCGCCAGTTACGAATGAAAGCAAGAACGAAACCCGTGATGAAGGCAGCGCCGAAGTTGACGACGAGTGCAACCTTCTCAGAGATTCCCTGCTGGACCAGATCTAAGGACAGGAATCAGATCTGCAGCTCCTTTACCACAAATTCAACGTACGAGTATCCGTCTGAATCCTAGTGGCGACTTCTCCAGCACCGACGTTGTCGAAGAATGCGATATCTTGGCGAAGGATGGCTTTGAGATATCTCTCACGGATACGCTTCGCGTTGACTTCGCCAGTATAAACCCAAACATACATATAAACGTATGTGCAGACGAACATGCCAACACCTGTTGTGGCGTGAGTGAGCCACGACATGCGTAAGGATTCAGAGGGGTTAACGCACCGATATAGACAAGGTAGCTTGCATCGTTGGCGGCGGTATGGCGGAAATGGGCGGCGGCAGCGGGAAGCGCGTTGTGAGCTGTGATATTGCCCGCGTTGGCCTCTGCGATGGTTGTGCCGAAGGTGACGAATTCTTGAGTGAGGTTACCGAAAAGGAGACTCATGAGAGGCTATTAACAAAAATAGGTGAGTAGTGTTTATAGCACGCGAGAGAAACGACGTACTTGTGCAGAGCCCGCAGCAGCTGCACATATCAGTGCAATAAAATTGATCGTGAGCTCGAATTTAGTGCAGAAGCTGTTGGGGAGAGTCAGAGAGAAGACAAGAGAAGAAGAAGCTTGAACCGACCGGAAAAGTTGGGTGAAGGAGACAGGAGATACATCGGGGGTCTTGGACTCTGGAGTAGTATCCGGACTTTTTTCATCTATGGTCTTTGCAGCGTTTGCAGCTTTACGACGCGCGAAGAAACCTTTGGGCTGTTCTTCGACGAAGGTGCCTTTTTCGTCTGCCGTGCTGGGCCGTGAGTCGGACATGTTGGGGAGGGGGGGAGCTTGTGTTCACTCCAGATAGGTAGTACAGAGAAAAGAGCGGATGAGGAACAGGTCAAGACAGCGGTCCGCCAACCCTCTCAGGCACTTATTATATGGACGGGCATACGGCCCCAAGGCGTAAGCCTCCTTACGTTGCGGCCACCAAAAAGCAACGCCGAATGTTATCTGATTAGATATAATTCCCTTTTATGGTAACCGTGCCAGATCTTGCCTTGATGTTACGCGTCCCGGGCCAGATCATGGCAACCTCCTTGGCGAATCGGAAGCAATGAGCTCCCATAAGTACGAGACATGTCTATGACTCTAGTTATGCCACCGCCGCCGCCGCCGCCGAATAAGTACCCAAACCAAGCTCCTTGGTTGCCGCAGTCTGAGTTTTTGAGCTTGGATTTTTTTTGATTCCGGGTTACGTAAGAAACTGGAGAATTGGGGCCATTTTACGTATTACAACGTAGCCCTAGTCATTCGCACTAAACCCTCCTCACACTCCTTTTATACCACTCCATCAGCCTGCCGAAATGGCCTCGTGGCTCAGTCGAAGCAAAAAATCTTCCGTCACCAACCTTCGCGTCGAAAATGACGCTTTGGCGCGCTCTACAACCCCCACCCCAGGCAACCCTGGTGGCAAACCAGAGTTTCGCTCGGGTGTTTTAACAATACGTGTTTTGGGCGCAGAGGGCCTCTGCTTGCCGTCGGGAGCCTCCCTACCTTTGGCCGTAAAATCAACGCTGGCATCTCAGCAAGCCAAACTCGCGGCTTCTGTTTCTCCGTCCAGCGTACATCAGCACCGACTCGCAAAAAGCAGGGGAAACAGGTGGGTGCAATCATACAGCGGTGCAACGTAACGTCGCTTGACCCCTCTTCCTCTTCTTCAGGGACAGTATCCAGAGAACACAATGCTGGTGGCTCCCCTACCTTGTGATGGAGTATGAAGTCAATCAAGTCCTCATCACACCTCTTGGCGGAGACATGGAGAAGCCTCTCTACATGTATCAAGCTCATTTGTACGTCCTCTTCCTTTGTCTCAGCTGCTGCTCAAATCCTAACGTGGCCTGCCTTTTAGCGACGTTTCCAGAGACTCCGAGATCTCGTTGCAATGTTATTTACGTGCAGATGAACCTAAACGTGACGGAGATGGCCTCGCTGCGGACCTCGGAAATGATATCTTCATGGGTGGCATAAAGTTCGTCCCCAACTTTGATGAGATGGGCAGCCGGGACCAGTGGTACGATATCGTTGGCGGCACAGGCAGGATCCAGCTCGGCACTTCATACATGCCCTCATATGGGCAATCGCTGACTGTGGACGATTTCGAGCTTATCACCGTCATCGGGAAAGGAAGCTTTGGAAAGGTTCGTCACTTTGGCGTTGTCACGCGTTTGAATTGAAATATTGAGTTCTTGCCCCACAAGTAGGTTATGCAAGTCAGAAAGCGTGATACCCAACGTATCTACGCGCTCAAGACTATTCGAAAGATCCATATTGTCAGTCGAAACGAGATTACGCATACCCTTGCCGAGCGGCTAGTTCTGGCTCAAGTCAACAACCCTTTTATCGTTCCACTGAAGTTCAGCTTCCAGTCGGAGCAGAAACTTTATCTCGTTCTCGCGTAAGTCCCGTTTACATGTTTGCTTCATTAAAAATAAAATCTTCTTTCGCTAGCTTTGTGAACGGCGGGGAGCTCTTCCACCATCTGCAGCGGGAAAGTCGATTCAATGAAGAACGATCTCGGTAAGCTTATACAGATATCGTTTTTGGCTCAAGACCCCCGAGCTTATCGGCCGATTTTCAGCTTCTACAGCGCGGAGCTTCTTCTTGCCCTCGAGCACTTACACGAACTTGACGTCGTTTACAGGTGTGTGTCCATGACATTCTTCCTTGAATATCGGACTCAATGAATGGTAGGGATCTGAAACCTGAGAACATCCTCCTCGACTATACCGGCCACATCGCCCTGTGCGACTTTGGGCTGTGTAAACTAAACATGAAAGGAAATGAGAAGACCAATACCTTCTGCGGTACCCCGGAGTATCTCGCTCCTGAGATTTTGACTGCCCAAGGCTATGGTGCGCCTATCCCTTCTATCGCGTACATACCACGGCAGCTTGACGTCTGGCGTAGACAAGACAATTGATTGGTGGACACTGGGCGTTCTTCTCTATGAGATGCTTGCTGGTCTGCCTCCCTTCTACGACGGTTAGTTAGATTTTACCCCGCCGATCTGCGCTTCTCACGGAATTTGGTCACAGAGGTTACAGACGACATGTACCGCAAGATTCTCAATGATCCTTTGCAGTTTGGACCAGAGATCGGCTCTGAAGCTCGGAGTGTGCTCACTGGCCTCTTGACCCGCGACCCCTCCAAGCGTCTCGGCGTCAACGGTGCTGAGGAAATTAAGAAGCATCCCTTCTTCAAGAACCACATTGACTTCCAGAAGCTGCTTCAGAAGAAGATCCATCCACCTTTCAAGCCCAGCGTTGTGTCTCCAGTGGTAACAAACACCCTTCATTTACGCCGTGTATTCTCCTAAATTAATTATTGTTCCAAGGATGTGTCCAACTTTGACACAGTTTTCACCACTGAAGCTCCCGTCGACAGCTTCGTTGAAGACTCCAACTTGTCCCAGACCGTTCAGGACCAATTCTCTGGTGAGCAGCCGTGATTTGCAATTGCTTCGCCCCGTAGTTATGTCTTCCTCGCACAGGCTTCTCTTACAATGGTTCCAACATGCCTCAATAAATGGTCTAATTTGGAAACCTCTGTTTACTATCGTTCGTGCTACAGTATCATATATCATATCGTTAAATACCTTGCTATTAAATATTCCCCGCCCCTTGGATCTGGTTTTTTCGTCCCAGCCACCCTTCCTGCACCTGATTGGGACTCTAGGAATTCTCTGGAAAGCTCTTCTAAACCGCCAGACAAGTCCGCGGCTAGCGATGTGTCCAATTGGTATCGCTCGTTGACGAGCAGTCACGCACATGGTACATCCAAAACACAACCACGAATATCCTTACCACCACCTTCCTCTCCTCGCAAACCTCCACCTAAATCCGTGGAGAAAAAGGACAAGAACAACTGGTTCATTTTAAACGCTATACAATCCAATCCTGAGGCACAACCAGCCGAGAAGGTATCATCGTCTTCTACGCTGGCTGATATCATTGCTCGAGATCCTCCTCCACTTCCGGACGAGAAACGATTCAACCCTCCAGTCTGGCTGGAGATCGGCCCTTCGAACAAAGGGTTTGCCATGCTGCAACGCAGTGGTTGGAGTGAGGGCGAACCGCTTGGGCCAAATGTCGTTCGCAAGCCTACTGCACCCTACGCGGACATGATAGATTTGGAGACGAGGACGAGGGCGAGGGCTGCTTCCGTGAAGCAAGAGACAGTGGAGGTCAGCATGGCAGGATACGATGATGTGACCGAGTTGCGACAGGTCGACGTTATAGACTTAACCTCCTCGGACACTGAGCAGGACGTGGAATATGACGAGGAGGCCGAAGACGATACTCAGGAAGCCCCCTCGACCCTTCCGAACGATGCCCATGGCCGGACTGCACTTCTTACCCCCATAGCGACGGTCCTCAAATCCGATCGACTAGGGATAGGCTTGAAGGCCAAAACTGTGGGCCCATACAAGGCATCGCAGAAACGAGTAACTCACAACGCTGCGGCGATGGCTGCGCACATTAGAGCTGCTGAAGAAAGCCGCCGAAAGAAACAGCAATTTGGCCGTGGATCGAGAGGGTTCAATGTGCAACGAAAGAGGGAGGAAGCCAATCGAAGGCAGTTCCTGGCTTACATGAACGACTGACCCAGCAATGTTCGATTCCGAACGTTAATGTTGCATTCTTGTTATCTACATACAAATACATTGTTGCAGTGTGCTGTCGTTCATGATATGTATAATTACAGGCGAATAAAGAGCATTGTGCCGAGGGTATCGCAATAGCGGTCGTGTATTTCATTCAGTCAGTCGTGCGTTTCATCATTCAGCAAGGAGAAAAGGAGGTGTCCCTTTCAATCCCAGAGGGCCTCGGCAGGCTCGCACTTGACGTCAGCAACGTGCATTCGTAGCCACTGAAACATCTCCTTGCTAATCTGGCTGCATCGGTTGATGTCAATGGCGCGAAGCCGCCGAGACGCCAGCAAGGGTGGGGAATGATCCTTCGGAGATTGTGTCCGAGCTCTAGGACGCATTAAAGTCGAAATGGGCGGTAGACACGGAGGGCTTGCCGGTAGACGCGATTCCACGAAGCCTCGAAGCGAATCCCAATCGAATGCAGTGCAACCATCAACACAAAGAGCTTCCAACCGCGGGCAAATCCAAGGTTGGGATGAAGAAAGGCTCTGTAAAATTCATAAAAAGACGGCCAAAAGCGAGGACGCTATTTATGTACCTTGAAAAATTCGGACGAAGTATCTTCTATGTCAATAAGTTCGAGCGAGACGAGGGAAGGAACTCGTCGTAGGAAGTTGATAAACTTCATCTCGTTGAATACGCACGTCTCGATCCGCAGATGGAGTAGCGGAAGACGTGTCAGCGCCTGCGCATAAAGGAGCTGGAGCACATGCGTGACATTTTCCAAGTAGCACAATTCCAAGGACTCCAAGTTTGGGAATGTGATGTGGCTCACGATATGCCGTGTTAAGGCAATACCAGAATAATAGAATGATAACCTTGTAAGCCGATGAAGCTGTATCAGCTTTGAGGGAGGTGGCGAGACGAAATCGCCGGGATGGCAGACATCTGAGTCTACACTGGACATATTTCGCAAAGCCAGCTCTTCCAGGTTAGGACATTGCCGAAGGATACCAACGAGGGTATTGGCAGAAGGGGTGTACGAGTTGAAATAGCCACCCATCTTGAGGACACGTAGGTTAGATATAAGTCTATGGTCCCATCCGAAATTGAAGGATGTGAGCGAGCACGAGTGAAGTCGCGGTGTATGGCCCTTGAACAGTGGAACCACGGGAGTTGGGTACGCATCATCCAGCATTGAGTGGTGAATGTGGATCGAGAGCGCCTCTAGGAGAGGTGCCTCTTCCTGGCAACGTAAAAGAGCTGCATGGGCCTGGGGGCGGTTGGGGACACTGAGATAGAACGATCTCGTCCTCCATAACGCTGGGCGAATCAAGTCCATCGCACGTGTCACATGTTCAGTGACACTGCTGGTAAATTCCATTCGTGACCCGAAGTTGATAGAAATGTCAATGGGACATGACTTTGAACGTTCCAACTTCCGCCGCGCCTTTTCGAGAGAATCGTGTGGGCCTACACATATTTTTGCCCATAAATCCGGGGTCGTCAGCGCCACCTCAAACCAATATCGGCTAAACCACGGCAATTTCAATATTAAGACCACGCGACGAAGGTAACAGAAACGCACCAAACAAGCATCAAAGTTGATACCATCACAGGATCTTCGTCTCCTATTCCCATAACCCCCATAACAAATATCGACGACAATAGTTCACTGGGAAGCCGCAGAACGGGCGATTGCAAGCGGACAGCTTGTTCGAGGTGTGCCTCCAGCTCGTGTCGTTGGCTCATCAAAGTCGCCATCGTCGTGTCCAAAGAATTGATGGCTTCCCGCAAAAGAGGAATCGATATCATCGGTGCGCTCCGTGCGGCTCTTCCTTCATCTCCTGCTACCGCACGAGTCCTCGGAGGCGGTATAGATGAGCAGGGTCCGCGGATTGGCCCCCTTCGTCTCGAAGTTGTTACGAAGGCGTTCACAGGCATACATGTTGGCATGCTCGACATTGGTAGGGGTATGGGGGTGTTTTCATAAGCAGGGCGCTCCTTAAATAATAGAACGGACAAGGTAGCCAGCGCTAGCTTATTATGGTATGTGCGGCCTACTGAAGGCGCCTCGAGTCCTGCCGGTTATTCCGGTGTTATGACGATATTTCCTTTGTGGTGCAGGAAGGCACCTTGTATGTGTGGCAGCCCAACAATGGAGGAACTAAGAGGAATCGAAAGGGTTATGGCAACGGAAACTGGGACATTCCCCGAGGCTTATAAGGGGCAGAACGATCGCGTATTGATAAAGATGTTCCTGCCCAAAGTTCTACCCTTGTGTTTCCGGTTCCAGCACGAGGCAGAAAGCATGCCAAAATCTGCGTCGCGGCGGGCAATAGATCCAGAAACGCCTGATGGCTGACCTGCAACGTGGGATAAAATAATGACCATCTCCAACACGAGGAAGAAAACGAGGCAAGATGGTTCACGACTGTTTTCGTCAATTCGGTATTTGAACTCCAGTCATCCGGGTCCTCCGCACCTTGGATCTGCCCGCAATTTACCGATAAGCGTTCACAAATCCATTTGGTCACCTTGGAATGAATCATTTCTGCAACCAGCCCCAGCGCCAGGGCATGCTGGGCTCCGTGGCAATTCTTGCCCAATACAATACACATCTACTTATGGCCTATCTAATATTGTCAATGTCCCTGGGGAATGCTAGCGGACCTGTCTGTCGTACGATAATAGAAGATTTGACAAAGAACCTGTTCAGAAAGGGATTACGGCATGTGAACACATGGAAGAGAAGGATGACCACTTTGCCGACTGGCACTCACGAAAGCATCCAAAAACACCGTCAATGCGCTCCCTGAAAATAGCTCCTTTAGCACCAATAAGATTGTCAAGTAATTTCCAATAACAAACCTGCCAACCATCCTGCATTCGTGATCAAATACTTAATATCAACACTCTTAGCGCAAATTGACGATGCATAGGTGACGTTGCCGAAAATTGCAAAGAAAAAAAGAGCCGGCGATAGGCCCTCGCAACGCGTTTTGAAATTTTTCGCTGCCATGTAAGGTCAGATGGTTAAAAACGGAAAAAGCGAGAGCATGTCCTGACAGATTTGTGGTACCCGAGCCCCTAGCTTTTTATGGAATCGCCCATGAATAAAGACCCTCGACACACAAAAAAGGAAAGACCTACGTAGAGCACTGCACTCGTCCAGCCTAAGGCTTGTATTTCCCACCGGAGTTCTTTCTGGGGAGGGGATGTATTGCCATCTTGATCGGCGCCACTGCCAAACCACCAAGCCAAAATTCCGACAGCGATCACAAAAAAGAGGGCGCCAGTATATCGCACAAGAAGGGCCAAGTTTTCAATGGGTTCCGGAGATGGATGGTTTAAGAGGGGCTCAATTTCGGATGACGATAACTTCCTGTTTTGCTTCCATCGATAGTAGTAGATCTGGCCTAGCAAAATAATGTCGCACAAGGAGTACTGAAGGACGGTCAGACTGATATTTCCGGAGCGACGTATAAATCAGTACTAACGTAGACTGCGAGGAGGATTACTGTCGGAAGAAGTCCTCCTGCGACCGAGCCAGCCAGGTTGGCTACATCGCCTAGGAGCCATATGACAACGAAACCGATGCTTAGGCCTTCGCCAGACTGAAGGGAATAGTTCTCATAGATTTGAGGAGAATATACAATTACCCTTGATTAAATGGTCAGAAGGCAGATTAAAAAGGAGAATTTGGCTGCTGTACACACCAACAAGCGATAGAAACCCAGCCAAGCTAGTCAGAAATAGAACGTCACTATCTGACAAGAAACGAGATGATTTTGAGAACGCACGATGCTGCTTAAGCTGTCGTGGATATCGTACATGTCGGGGGGAAATGGATATGGGAAATTTTGCGTGACGCTGTTGAATTTGGAAATCGGTTGCGTCACCGTGTCACGCAGCTATTTTGACCTTACCCACCAGCAATGAACGGGCAAGAAGCATTCCGCAAACTTGCTAACCAGTTGAGGAGTGCGGGTGGTGGACCATCTCCCGGAGCTAAGGGATTCTTTGCTGGTAGTGGTCTCCTCGTAGCCCTGGTTGCGGGTGGCTTTGCCCTTAACGCAAGTCTCTTCAATGGTGGGCAAATTCACCTTTCATTTACCTTTGGTCGCTCATTTCGCGAATCAAGTCGATGGTGGTCACCGCGCCATCAAATATACTCGGTAAGCCTGTTTGGTTTCTTATCCCTCAGCAAGAGCAAACTGGGTTTTAGGTTACACGGCGTGAAGCGAGAAATCTTCAATGAAGGAACACACTTCAATGTTAGGCTGTCCTCGACTCTCCCTTCAGTTTTGTTGACGTTCTGTCCAGATTCCATGGTTTGAGACGCCAATCCTCTTTGACATACGTGCAAAGCCACGTAACGTTGCGAGTTTGACTGGCACCAAAGGTGTGTGCTCTCAATCCTTATGGATGACTTTTTAAACCTATAAATGCCCTCGAGACTTGCAAATGGTAAACATCACATGTCGCGTTCTATCGCGTCCGAACACACAAGCTCTTCCGACGATCTACCGGGAACTTGGCAAAGACTATGACGAGAGGGTTCTGCCGTCCATTGTCAACGAAGTACTCAAGAGCGTCGTGGCACAATTCAATGCCAGTCAGCTGATAACGCAGCGAGAGCAAGTACGTACTTTCGACCTTTCGTTTCTCCTTCTCAACCCTTTGCAGGTTTCTCGATATGTTCGTGACAGCTTGACGGAACGTGCCTTGAAATTCAATCTTGTGCTGGACGATGTTTCCATCACACATGTTGCTTTCTCGCCTGAGTTTACACATGCTGTTGAAGCCAAGCAGGTATTTATGACTTACGTCCATTTCATACATCACGTATATCTAACCCTAAACTTTAGGTGGCCCAACAAACGGCACTTCGCGCAGCTTTCCTGGTTGATCAAGCCGTCCAAGAGAAGCAAGTTCGTAAAATTTGGATAATATGAATATTATATCCTGCTAATGACGTGAACAGTCGATTATCGTTCGTGCTCAGGGTGAAGCCAAAAGTGCCGAGCTCATCGGAGAGTCCATGCGCAAAAATAAGGGTTTTCTTGAACTCCGGCGGTTGGAAGCAGCTCGGGACATTGCCAACATCCTTGCGGCATCTGGAAACAGGGTGATGCTCGATTCTCAGAGCCTGCTTCTTAATGGTAAGCCGTTTGGCTTGTTGTTTGACTTCGTACATCTCATTCCATTTACAGTCGCCGGTGATGCACAGGAGATTCTTAAAGTAAAACAATAATTACGGTTGTGATTTTCTTTTGAATAGTATCGCATGTCACATCACATGCCTTATGTCACTTGACGCGTTCACAGTCAGTGGTGCCTCAATTGTTTTGCCCTTTGTTTGCCTTCTCTTCCCACTTCCCATACCATGCCCGCCAGACATGTTAAAAACCCTGTTAAACGACCCGCTAAGCGCCGTATTGACTCAGCAAACGACACAGCTTCGAATTCCCCAGGTTCTCCCAGCGAAAGGAAGAAAGTCAGGTGGGAGCAAAACACGACAACCACCGAGACGCCCGCTGAAGAGAAGCGCGACTTGGACGGAGAAGAAGACGACGTCCTGGTGAAGGTGTGATGTGCCTTACTATACCTCGAATTCGTCTGCTCACTCTTGCAACAGACATGTTTAGCAACGTCGTGCAAGCAGTGAGTCTATCCGCAATTACAACACGTAATTCTGCTCAGCCGATCCGCAGCGGACGAGTCGGATGCGCGTATTACGATGCGTCTAAGTGCGTTCTTTACGTCCTGGAAGATACACAAGAATCTCCCCATTTCGATCTCACCACCATGCGTGCGGCTATAACTTTCTTTCGAGTGTAACGAGTGTTGAAATGGTTTCCAACAGTTATGGAACAATCAAGCCCTAGCATCGTGCTGACAAGCTCGAAATCCGACGATGATTTCATGGACATTCTTCGAGAGCATAGTCAGGCCACCCACCCTCTGACCCGCATATATTGACGTGTTGAGCAGTGGATGTTACCTGTGGCGTCTTTCAGATACGACCCCACAAGGAATTTAGCCCTTCTAAAGGACGCGATCGCTTGCTCTCTCTCCATCTGTTATCTAATCTGCCACACGAGGAATTACCCTCAGATTCCGCTTCTTCCAATGTTGGTTCGAACTCTGGGAATGCTTACGACTTCATGCGGAAGTGCAAAGACGGCGGTGGCGACCCTACCTTGAAGAAATGGAATGCCTTAATCAGATTGTCTAATTTTGCGGCGGTAGATTCTTCCCCCCTTTGCGTGTGGCGTCTTCATATGCTTCTGGGTTTCTTCCTTTTTTAATCAAGTTGATTTCTATCTAGATGGCGTCTATAGGGGCGTTGCTCGACCACGTTGTTCGTGAACGTGTTGTGGGTGATCTCGATGACGAAGGCATTGGGGGGTTGGATATCCGTGACATCGAAATTCTGTCTCTGTAAGCAATTTTGCTGTATGGGTACATACTCGTGAAAGCTGAGCTAACCGGTTTGCTATCCATAAGTGATCAGGTCCTGCAGATAAACTCGGATGCATTGTTGTTCGTTGATTTAACTCGCTCATAATGTCGACTTTAATCAGTCCCTAGCTCGCTCCAGATTTTCGAGAACGAAAGCCATGCATCTGTTCATTCCGATAGAACCAAGGAAGGCCTCTCCCTCTTCGGTTGGTTACCTATCCTGTATCCCTTGTGCATAATGTGACTGGTTTCAGGCATTCTTAATGCGACCAATACCAGCCTTGGGCGGTCCCTATTGCGAACCTGGTTTTTACGGCCTTCTCTCTCCATCGATGTCATAAACAAGCGACACGACGCGGTGGAATGCTTCTTGCACTCGGAAAACCTCGTTCCGGTGGGCTCTATGCACTCGCATTTGAAAGGGATAAAGAATGTCCCGAGGATGTTAACCGTTTTAGAAGTTGGAAGAGCCAAAGTCTCCGACTGGCAAGGTCTTGTGAAGGTTATCGCTTTTGCCACTACTGAGAGTAGGGCACTAATTCTCTTCTCAGTTTACATTCCATGCAACAATGCTTCGAGAGACCCTAACTGAATTACATATGGCATCAAAGATTGAGATTGTTGAAAAAGTTTGTCTTTCCATCAGATTGGTAGCTTGTGATCTTAATTAGCCGTTATAGCTCTTATCTGCTTTGGATGTTGCAACTTTCCAAGAAATTGGACGCAGGATCAATGAGACGGTCCGATATCATCTTCTTCCTTTCAATTACATTACCTACACCCAATTACAGATTGATTGGGAGGAATCCCTCGACTCAGCAAGACCTTGCGTTCGGTCTCATGTCGACGAAGAGCTCGACAATAGGAAGCACGTATATAACGGCATTGATTCGGTTCTGGTGCGAGTTATTTTACAGCCTTTCCTCTTTAACCATAGGTTTAAGCACTTCTTCACCAGTCCAAGGTGGCGGAACAAATAAGCGAGAGTGTCCCGCGAGACTATGCGTTGTCTCTTAATGTCATCTATTTCCCGCAGCTCGGTTCGTCGGTTGGTCACCCTTTGAATTGGTCTCTTAGTTATTGCTTTGCAGGATTTCTCATATGCGTCCCCATGCTGGACGAATGGAAGACAGAAGCTGGTATTCAAGCAATGGATGGGTGGACTTTCCAGGTACTTTTCATGCCAAAACGTCTTCTAGTCTCCCTTGGTTTACATCACAAACGTCTAGTTTTTCTCGGAGTAGATATTTCCGTCCGTGAAAAAAAAACTCGGCTGATTCAACGATAGCGAAAATGTGTACTTCAAGTCTCGGGAAATGCACGGCGAGCGCGGATTTCCAATTATACTCACATACACTCATGGGTGACTTTAGATATGGACGTCCATATCGGTGATCTGTACTCGACCATCGTCGATCGTGAAATAGAGATCGTCCAGAGCCTCCTGGAGGAGATCTTGGTGCACGAAGCGGCAATAAGCCAGGCCTGCCATATTTGCGCGGAATTGGATTGCCTCCTCTCCTTTGCAGAGGCCTCGCAGGCATTTAACTATCGGCGTCCGGTTATGGTAGACGAAAACATCATCGACATACGCCATGGAAGGTCGGATGAATGATTCCTTCTTCGAGTTTTAGTGACAAATCATTCGTCAGGCATCCTCTGCAGGAGCAGATCATCGACACGTTCGTGCCCAATGATGCATCCCTTGTCGGTGGTGCAGGGCTTGGCCCGACTTCACAGGATTCTACTGATGGCTCTGAATCGGACTTTACGGAGTGGAACAGTGTCCTGCTCTGCACGGGGGCTAATGCGTGCGGCAAGGTTTGAAAATTTTCCTGCGAGTTTTCATACCGACCCCTGACAGCCAAATGTCATTAACTTAGAGCGTGTACTTGAAGCAGGTAGGATAGTTCTACTTTTCTCTATGCCAAGGATAACAGGGAATACGCAGATAGCGTTGATTCAATATATGGCACAGGTACGCCTCATCCTCCATCATAGAAGGTTCTTCAATGGGTTCACTTCGCACATTGCAGATCGGATGGTACGATTCTTATTGCCATACAAAGTTCATTCTGCTTATGATTCGACCGCCCTGGTGACGACTGGCAGCTTCGTGCCAGCCGAATCCGCCAGACTCGGAATCGTGGACAAAAGTAAGGCCAATCGAATCCCTTATTCAGGACCAGGCGCTCAATTCATACATTATAGTGTTTACCCGCATTTCCACGCGGGAGTCTGTTTCCAGGGTATTCGCCTTTTCATTTTTCGTGACTTATATCTTTCATTGTACTCATTTTTCATTCATTACCTGCACGCAGGTCCAGTCAGCATTCATGATAGATCTCAATCAAGTATCTCTGGCACTACGAAATTGCACCGAGCGTTCCCTCGTTGTCCTTGACGAATTTGGCAAGGGCACGCTTTCCACAGGCTCGTTCCTCCCCCCCTTTCTATACATGTGTTTGCCAGAGCTAACGAACCGCCCACAGACGGTGCGGGCCTCTTCTGCGGCGTTCTGCAGCATCTGCTTGCGCGCGGCAAGGCATGTCCCAAGGTTCTCGCTGCAACACACTTTCACGACGTCTTTCGTGCGGACCTGCTGGACCCGGACCGCTCCCGGATTGCATTCCGCCACATGGAGGTCCTGTTTACCGCCAAAGACGGCTCTCTCATGCCAGTCGATACGGATACGGATACTGGGACGGGGGTGCGCCGCGTCGGCGTCGGCGAAAAGATCACATATCTGTACAGGTCCGCCGCAAGCGTCGTGTGGTGTTGGCATTGATGCAATAGTAAATATCGAAACGTACAGGCTCGCGGAGGGTCTTTCGCTTGACTCGCATGCTGCCAAATGTGCGGAGATGTTCGGGGTACCCTCGCGGCTTGTGCAGCGTGCGCAATACGTGAGGTCAGTCTTCGTGATATTGGATGGCAGGGGATGCCACTTGTGATCTAATTAATTGACAGCCACCTCCTATCGACTCACGAGCTCGGCCGCCTCTTGGATGAAGCCATGACAGAAGAGGAGCGTCTTGACCTGAAGGATGCTGAAGCTGTTTGTCGGCGCTTCCTAGCATGGGACCTTGATTTTCCCGAGCAGGAAGCAGACGCGAAGACGATGCTCGCACGATGCCTAGGACGAATGCAAGACGACAACGAGAATATGAACAAGGACGATTGATCTGGACCTACTCTCTCTGTCTTTCTGTACTGATACAAGCCGATTCTTCCTCGGCTTTCTAATGTCTACTCTACTGTTGTGCGTGTATCCGTATGATTACAAATTACAACTGCATGTCAGTGCTTCAGCTATTGCATACGACCTCTCAAATCTTGCTCTCCTTGTGGATTTCCAGCCCTGGTGGTGCTCCAAGAGCTTTCTTGATTGCTCCATACATCAGGAATTGTGACGAGACAAGACCCGCAGTCATTATCATCCTTGGTCCCAGACCCACAAACAGACCCTTGAAGCCTGCCTCACGCGCCAACGTGGTCAGGCGGTACACCATTGATCCCTTCGGTCCGTGTCCCTTGTTAATCTGCGATAAAAGCGTGTCTGCAGGCTGACTAAGGATAGCAGCAGCAAACCCAGCGGTTATTCCGCTCCCGAGCACGATGGTGAAGTTGGCAGTGGAGGAGAGATTCTGCCGCGTCTCTGGGGTCATAGAACGGTATACGATCTCGTGGCAGAGTTCGTTCACGGTGAACTGCCCAATAGCGTAGGGTATTTGTCTGAGGAAAGAGGTAAGTGGATGGTGGGATTAGGATGCACGGCGACTTACTTGCAAAGGATAGGGAGGAAACCGGCGTAAAGTTCACGCAAACCACCTTCGCGTGCGAGACGGGTGAAGCCGCTGACGAGGCCGGTTGCATACCCGCGCTGAGACACGAGCCGGATGCGAGTAGCCTCCAGAGGAGTGAGAAGGATATCTGCAAAGAATCTGCAGCACATTAGGTGGGTAGAGACATTATACGAGCACAGCGTACTCGGCGATACTGGCGGCCCCTAGGTATATCGCAGTGCGATGAGCTATGGCAGTCTCCTGATCGCCCGCGACTTCGGAGAACTTCTTCTTCCAGAACTCGTATCCAGCGAATTTGGCGCCTCCTTGGACGAGGTATCCGACGGCGGTGGGGCCGAAGCCTGTTAGAAGAGCACGGGCACCCTCTTTTGAGACGACCTGTCGCGTGCCGGAGATGAAACCGAGGCCTTTGAAGGTAGGATCAATTTGTATACGAGTTTTGACGACGTCGATTGCTGATGTAGGGTCAGAAAATGAATAGAAGGTGAATCTTGTGACGTACGAGTCATGGCACCGTGGCTCAGGCTGGATAACTATCAGCTCGATTGGAACTAGTTGTATATAAATTGGTAGGATAGACATACGTGCAACATATTGCGCCTTGAAGATAATTAATTAGGCGAAACTTGAGGCAAAGGATGGAGATTTACTGACCTGCGAGGAAAAAGGACTGATAATCGCTTGCAGTAAATTGGGGAATGATAAACGGACGTTTTGGGCTTGGTTTCTGGAGGGCAGACATTGTGGGAGGAGATGAATGGTTAGTGCGGAGACTCCAGGGGCCATTTAAGAGATAACAAGACTCAGATGACGTCAGGGCCGGAGTGTCAGAACCCTCCTTATGATAACCGTCTTGTCCGCACAGATCCTACGACCACGGTCCCAATATAAGCTGTATCTATTGTCCGTAATTGACGCGATGACAGTCATATAGCTCGAAAAAAATCACTTCTTTCAACGACATTTGGATGTCGGAAATTGATTCCAATCTCATTGTGGAAAACAAAATGTGGCTGTGCTAAACGTACTCAGGCATGGACCACTCTAGAGGCCAGTCGCCGTCGCAGCTTTCAGCTTCCTCATCGAAATACCACCATCCATATTTCACTCCTGCAGAGGTCAAGTATCTATCCGAGAAGCAACGCGGAAAGCTCACAGAGACCCAAGAGGAGAAGGCCCGCCAGAGTGCTTGTGGTTTCCTGGAGGCACTAGGGGCCCGTATTGGATTGTAAGTCTCCGATTTATGTTCTTGTATCACAGATAACTTTGACTGGTTACTCGATGTAGTCCACGAAAAACAACGGCAACGGCTCAGAACCTATACCACCGCTTTCATCTGTTCTTTCCACGAAAGGATTTCAATTACCATGTGACCTCTCCTTCTGCCCGCTCACCCATCTATCAATGCTCAACTGGCACACCACAGGACGTCTCTTTAGCTGCATTATATGTCTCGACAAAGATGCATGACACGCTAAAGAAACCGCGCGAGCTGCTTGCAGTATCCTATGCTGTACGCTTCCCAGATTTGGCTGCAAAGTCCAAGCATCCTGGGGGTGAAGTCGACTTGGACTCGATGGATCCTCAGGTAGAATAAACCTTTCCAATATTTTCTGTGTCCCATGACGCTGATGCCGTTTTTCAGGTGGTTGAGCATGATCGTCAGCGTCTTCTTGCTGTCGAGAGACTAATTTTGGAGACGATATGCTTCAACTTCACCGCAAGGATGCCCTTCTTGTATGTTATCAAAATCGGGCGAGCATTGAAGGGTCAGTTTTTCATTTTTTTTAAACTCTTGTTGACTTCGTTTGACATCCAATTAAAGCCACTAAGAAATTGACTCAGTTTGCGTGGCGTCTGGCAGTTGACTGGTATATATCGCTATCTAATGGCCTTTTAAACTGTTGCTCACCGTTCGGCCGCAGCTACCGCACAGTTCTTCCAATACAATACCCCCCACATACCATCGCCATAGGAAGTATCTACGTTGCAGCACTTCTGTCCTCATTCGAGCAACCAGTGGCCCCCGCAGAGGAAGGCTATCTCTCCAGCCACGACCTCGCATCATACCTTGGGAAGCATGGCCGATGGGAGAAACAATACCAATCGCAGGTGGAAGATCTAGAAGGTTTATTGGCTCCATTCTCTGTCTCCATTTATATCTCAAAATAGTATAATTCTAGTCATCGCACACGCCATGCTCGACCTTCTTCTGGCAACGACACAGAACCCATCAGCGAATACGTCACCTAGTACTCCCTCCTCACCCGCCCCGCACCTCTCAATCCGTCATCAATACGAGAAGCACTCTCTGCATGCGTCGTCGCCATATAACAACGACCAGCTCATCCGGCTCAAGATATCCATGCGCGAGACGGAGCACCCACCACGACCACGGCAGCCCCTAGGTAACGCAGACCCCAGTGCTCTGTACGGCGGCGACGATGTTCCCCTTCTCGGACGCAACGAAGGAACGGTCCGGTTCCTCTTTGGGCCCCCGGGTGTCGTAAACAGTGTTTAAATCCAAGTTCATCATGCCTCATCGTTAACTTTTTGTATCTTCATGAGAGATCCAACGTCATTGTGCACCTTCGTTTTCGTTGTCGGATTCCTGCAGCTCATACCCAACCCACACTACTTCTGAGCAAGTGCTGCACCCCACGAGGTGGTGCCCCCTTTCCATGTCTAGGCTCGTGATCTTGTACGCTCCCCCGCAACGGCACTGGTACAGCCAAACGCCGTCTTCCTCCGCTCCCATTCCATCATTCACGACCTCTTCAAATTCCTCCAACGATACGACCTGAGCAGGCCGCGGGCCCATCCTAACACACCTCCGTCGATCTGAGGATGCGTCATACTGCTTGCGCAGGTCCACATCAGAGAGCGTACTGTAGGCCTCCTTGATCAGGGATATGGATATCGATTCGTCTTGGATCCGAGTGTCGTTCAAGGGATTGTCAGGGTTCTTGTCGGGGTGGAAACGCAGGAGTGCACGATGGTATGCGATCTTTATTTCAGAGGGAGATGCATTTCGTGGAACGGAAAGCAACTCGTAGAAATCGGGCTGCGCCAGGATGGTCGGTCGGTGAAAACAAAACACGTTCGGTCACAAAGTGTGACTAAATGTGACTGCTAAATAAATTGCTCGATCGCCACTTGTTCGCAACTTGTTCGACAAGTTGACAACGTTCAGAATAGTTGATGGATCGTCCAGAATTCTATTTTATGAACGAGATGGTAAATATAGTTTGTCCCTGCTGGCTAAGAAAAGAGAAATTGAAGACATGTACAGTTCCAATTGTTCGCGAAAGGATAATTTTGGAATATATAGTACACATGCCCTGCCAGAACAACTCAGTTAGAGTTGTAGATGATTTTATTTTCCGCCCAGCCAATTCTGGAACCGGCTGTGGCCTAAACCACAAAATTTAATCTTGAGCTAGAACAAGAACTCATAAATCACTCACAACACCAGTCCCGTATTCCTCTAACACGACTAAAGAGCACTCCATAATTTTAGTCCGTATCCCAGTACCGAATCCACCTGGGCTCTTCGAAAAGTCCGGCATGGTCAGTTCAGATGGAGGTTGGTTATGGGGGTAAGGGTTGCCTGAACGACGGTACCAGTTAGCTCGATTTTATTAAGATATACCAAGGGAGATTCGGACTCACCTGGATAGTTTGGCTGTGAGAAGCGCCCAAAGAAATATCCCGTAGTAAATAAGTCGGATGGTTCTGGCGATTCCGGCGATTCCGTGAAGAGCCAGACAGTATAATTATAACTGGACACGCCATAATCCGCCCTCGTTTGATATTGAAATGCGAATTTTGATCCAGCGACGATGGTCTCGCCGTCGCGGGGGGATATTATCCCTGCATTGGATTGTGGAGCAGCATGAAGGCTTTGAATAAGAGAAAGAAGGCAGATGGCGAGAATGAACATGAGGTAGTTGGAGGGAGCGAGGTATCCTAGTAGTCGGCCCAGTCGTTTGGCTCTTGTAGAATCGGTGGACGATGGTGTGGAAGTAGTACTCACCTGGTGCTAATATAGGCATTGCTAAAAAAAAACCCCACCGAAAGAATCGAAGCTACGGTTGCCCTCCAGGGTCAGGACCATTGGAAGTTGAAGAAGGCCATTTGGACAGGCGGAACAGCTGCTTTTGGGAGGTGACTGGGGGAACTGGCACCGCATCCACAATACTCT
>JAFLHD010017809.1:0-34664 GCA_018856295.1 Blastosporella zonata
GCCCCCCAAGTCGGATTCCGAGGACTCTGAGATCAACGAAGCCGTGCCGACTTGCAAGAATCCATATAACGACGCCCCCGCGAGCACTGAGTGATTCGCCAACAAGATCAGGTCGCCGCAAGTATTTGGTTGGTAGTGATATGAATCATAAATGAGGCCGTAGGGGTTGCCTGCGGGGAGACCTATGTAATAGAATGCGTGCCAGAAGATGGCATTATCGGAGTCTTTATTCTGAGCCGTCCCTTTGTTGAGCACCGGGGTTAAGGCCCGGAAGTTGCCCGGAAGCTTGCCAGCAACGGATCATTAATCGATCATTACTCACGCCGAGCACAGGTTCACAAGCCATCACCCATTCTATATCGCGTCCTTTGAAACTCCTGAGAAACTTCACCCTCGCATAGTGGCGATGGCTCAGGAGGCCCTTCGCACCACCTTACGTCCTACGGAGGATCTTAAGGCTCTTCTGCACACTATAATTGTCCGACGACCAGCGGATAGTTTCGGTCCTGGAGAGACTATACAAGCCATAGATGAAGAAGACACGAGGATACTAGCTGTCGTGGTTCACAAAGGATATCAAAACGTCTCTACCAATGAGAAGGGAGGGTAAGTCAACTATGCAGGGGTGCGCTCGAGGCAAATGGAGGACTCAGTGAAACGCCGTGCCGCTTTGTGCCCATGATTGTTGCAGCCGCTGATCATCCTTCTTAGCCTCTTCATATGTGCAGCGACGGTTGCAGAAGACCCAGCTCTATATCTCGATATTGAACACGTTTTCCCTCTTGCAGCTGACTTTTCTATTTCCGTGGCTCAGACCAAAGAATTCATCTCTGGCCCTAACGGTATCTCTAATGAGAGGATTACGGGTATGTTGGGCCTATTATCTGACAGTGACCCTATGTCGTTCATCACACGCTTGGAAAGCAAGGTTTCTCGCTTACAGTAGACCCTGGCCAAGGTTTGGATCCAGAAATACAACATGAACCTATTACACTTTTCACAAACAATGTGAAAGGCCTGCGCCATTTTCTGTCGGAATGTAGAGCCTTGATCAAGGTCGAGGGTATGTAAATGCGCAGCATCTTCTCAGTCAGGCCATATTAAACAACTGATGGGTTGAAGACGATGCTGAGAACGTCTCTGCCACATCTCAGCCCAATGATTTTCAGTGGCTCCTACCTTACGTTTCAGACCGTGGACTGCCTCCATTGTGTGAGTGGCACGGCATATGAACGATATCATATGAGCTCATCACTGGGTTTTAGTCGACCTCATCCCTCAAGACTTGAGACTCGCCAGCGAGCCACTTCATACACGCCTTTCACCGGCTTTCGCGGGTTTACCTGGTGACGATGTGGGTGATTTTAGGCTAATAAGGGATGAGTGGATTCGAATTCAAGCTCGGGAGGCCTCACGCAAGGGCCAGCATGTGCTCAAGCTCCGACTTGGAACCTTTAACGTCAATGGAAATCTTCCTTCTCAGGACCTATCAGGATGGATGGCGACCAAGTCGACTTCAACCTCGGTTAATACTACGGCCATTCCCCCCTTGAAAGAAGGATCCCCGCTCACGTTGACTGGCGAAGACTTCGGATCTTCAAAACAATCTCCAACTTCTGAACCAGAAAATCCAATAACTACTTTGTCGTCCGCTCTGTCTCTTAACAGTCTGAATGATACAGACGTTGCTGAGGCAGATCCAGACATACTAGTGTTAGGTTTTCAGGAACTTGATCTATCTACAGAAGCTCTGGTTTATTCAACCGGGACGGCAAGGGAAGATGCATGGTGCCAAGCCGTCTTCGCTGCTCTTGGTGAGAAGAGAGACCTGTTTGAAAAGGCAAGGATCTCCCGGGGAAAAAACTGTCAGCTTACATTCCTCGCATTCTAGCTCGTATCAAAGCAACTGGTTGGGATGCTGATTGTCGTCATCGTGAAAAAATCTTTGATTTCGTGCTTCTCGAATGTATACACGTCCGCTGCCGGTGCAGGTATCATGGGTATAATGGTATGCGTCTTATATCTGTGTTGTAGACTTCTAGTTCATCTTTACGCGTAGGGGAACAAAGGCGGCACAGCTGTTCGCCTTACATTCACTCCCCCAGCTTCGGATACGATGGACCTGGCATCTTGTGGTCCTACCACACTCACTTTCGTCAATTCTCATCTTGCGGCCTTTGATGAAATGTACGAAAAACGCAACCTGGACTTTCAAGACCTATCGAAGAGGTTCAGGTTCGACTCTGGCTTTGTGGATGCGACCGGTCCTTTCGTGACCACTGCGTACGAGAGTGATGTTCTCTTTTGGATGGTGAATGATACTCGCTTGTTTATGTTTTATCGTCTCACTTTGATGCTGCTTTTAGGGAGGTATGTAACTGTCAAGTGTCTGGTCGAGACCGTTCTCAACCCGTGTAGATTTGAACTATCGCGTCGATCTTCCAGACGAGGATATTCGAGGTATCTTGGCCGCTCACAAACGGGACGGGGGATTTCAGACCATCCTAAAATACGATCAGGTATGCAATGTTCACCATTTGAAGAGCAAGACACACCCCCATTCATCGCAAGTATTGTTCAGCTCAAAAAAGCGAAGCATACGGGAAGGGCATTCACAGGCTTTTATGAACATCCAATTACCCACCCTCCGTGCGTTCAGCATTTCTTCTGCTTTTTTCCTTTACTGATAACTCCAAACTAGCACGTATCGATTCAGCCCCGACTTGGAGACAGACTCGCTGGGTTATGATATCAAGTTCGTGGTAACGAAAACATAACAGAGGGCATTGATGGATAACACTTCGCCCAGACGGAAACCGGCATGGACTGATCGCATTTTACACATGGCGGGGAAGAATGTCAGAATGCAGCAGCTCTCGTACACCGGGCATCCTCAGATAACGATGAGTGACCACCGACCCGTTGCGGCGGACTTTGTTCTCGGGGTAAGTACATCCTCTACGTCTCTTTGTCCAGTTGATGTATAAACATCTTTCTCAGGTGGACGTATACGACAAGGATGTCCATAGCAATACTTGTCGGAAGCTCAGTAGAATTGTGGCTCGGATGGAGGATTATTCCAATAAAGCTATCAAGCTTGACAAGACGTCTATTGACATGGGCAATATCTCGTGAGTTACGAACCTAGGCATCAGCGCGTGGCTGGCACGGAACACACAGCAACCCACACCCATCGTCGCAGCGGGAAGCGCGGATACGCGTCACTTGACCCGCCAAGGGAATCCATGGCGGAACCCCCAAAGCTAAAGAAAGCAGAAATTCAGGCCACACGTCCTTTATGAATTTTAACCTCCTCATTGGGGCTGTAGAGATGTAAGCGCAATGAGTATGGAGCTATGAGGGTGAAGGAGAAAATGGGACTTACCGGTCCTGTGCATCGACTGCCACCGCTCCCAGTCGCTGAACGACTCGGATCCCAGAGCTCACTCGCCCGAAGATCGTGTGTTTGTTATCCAGGTACGGCGTGGGTCCGAGTGTGATAAAGAATTGGGATCCTGTGAGAAAGGAAGATCAATGAAATGTCAGTATATAAGGCATCTCTGAAATTGGATGTGTATGCGACGTGCCATTGGTGTTTGGACCTGAATTCGCCATGGCCAATATACCAGCGCCTGTGAACCGCAATTCCGGGTGTATTTCGTCCTCACTTTGGTATATCGCGTGTCAGTTATGTCCTACAAGGCGCCAAATTTGGAAGAGAAGGGGTACCCACAACTTCTGCCCATATATGCTCGTGCCGCCCCGTCCGGTCCCAGTGGGATCGCCACCCTGGATCATGAAGTCCTGTTCTACTTCGTCAGCAGTTGTTTCCAAGTTCATAGCAAGAGAAACGTACGGGAATGATGCGATGAAAGATAACACCATTGTAGTAGCCTTTCTTCGCAAGGTCTGCAAAGTTTTTGCATGTCTAGATCTCATTATGTTGGTTTCAATGTCTTCGAAATATGGGACGAAAGAGAATGCTCACTCGAGGCGCATGGTTCCAGTACAGCTCCAGTTGGACCTCGCCCAGACTCGTTTCAAGGATTATGGACTCTGTCATAGCGCGGAGGTTGTGGTTTGGGAAGAACTTATACACGTGATGCCGATGTTCCGCATCGACCAACTTTCTCTCGCCCACAAGTTACTCCTCTGACGGTATTTTCTATAAGGCAGAACCCTCAATATGCGTGCTGTAGTGCAACGCGTCACGTCGGCCTCGGTAACAGGTAAGGGCTAGTGCTTTCCAACAACCTTAACACTGATGAGTTCATTTCGTGACTAGTTGATAACCAGATTATATCCCAGATATCAAAAGGATTGATGGTTCTTGTCGGCATTGGAACTGGTTTGTTCTTTGGCTAGTGTGTACCTGTGAATATGATATAAATTATGCAAATCAGATGATACCCTAATGGATGTTTTGACCTTGACCAAGAAAATGTCAGTTGCTTCATGTTCTAATCAGTGAAGATCCTGAGATGCATGTCCCTTTCCAGAGCAAACCTTCGCGTGTTCTCCGATCCCAGCGATCCTGAGAAAATGTGGAAGGCCAGTGTTAAGGACATAGACGGAGAGATTCTTTGCGTTTCCCAATTCACACTCATGGCGAACACAACTAAAGGGAATAAACCCGATTTTCATCGGGCAATGGTACGGAACTATAACACCCTGATACCTTGTCCCAGGTTTCTTATAGTGCCTTTTAGTCCACGGAACCCTCGCGGGAATTATACGCCACATTCCTTGAGAAACTCGGGCAGGCGTACAAGCCCGACAAGATAAAAGGTGCGAGCGGCACCCATTTTTATCACTTCCCCCTTACCATGTTCGTAACTGAAATGTTCCCAATGCTGTGTCAGATGGACGGTTTGGTGCCATGATGAATGTCAGCTTGACGAATGAGGTCTGTCGCGTGCCACTTTATTTTAGCTTCCTTCGAGTCTCAATTTGTCCCCGGTGCGTTCCAGGGCCCTATCACAATTACACTTGATTCTCGCAAGTTTGAATATGTCGATTCAACAAAAACCTCGGGTGTGAGTACGCCAAAGGACCAAGCCCAGTGACATGGCACGAGCAACGACTTTTGAACATCTAACTTCGAGTAATGTAAGTTGCCATCTTTACCGTTTTGTATCTCGACCCTTTTTTCAAAGATCTCAACCCATCTACTTTTGCTAGGTCAGGGTCTTGTAGAATTGCCTCAGGACGCATGAGAGATCTATTGGTCATTTTCCCGGAGTCAATAGAGGATGTATCTATTGCCTGTGAGATGTTATTTACCCTTTTATTATGCCGAAGGGCAAACACGCGACTTCCAATGGTGGTAATGGTCCTCCGTGATCCGCCAGACTGGCATCCTTCGTCACAGCGTCGTATCAAATGCCCACCTTCATGCCGAACCAATTGATTACAATAGCGGGCTTCTGTTGCGCGTAAATGCTTAAAATGAGTTGGAGGAAAAGGCCAGGTGACATTTGTACTCAGAATCGGGCCCTCTCTCACAAGCCCTTTTGATTAGGAGGTGAGGAGAGCCTTAACCAAGTCTTGACTACCATCTTGACCCTTGCAGAAGCACTTAATCTCTGGACTTGAGGGGTGTACAAAGGTACCGTTTCACTCGCGACTGCCAGGTATGTAGAACGCTGAAGATTAGAGTCAGAACCAATCAAAGTGAAATTGAGGTAGAAAGAAACAATGCTTTACAATTTGGCATTCATGTCCAGTCCCCTCATTTGGGTCATCAAGCACTGAGAGAAAGATGAAGCTCTGATCGAATTCAGGTACTTCTTCATGTTCTTTCCATCTTCTGTCTTGCGATGCATGTCTTCTAATTGCCTTCTGAAGTGATCAGCGGGGTGTCCCTGGGTGTTTTTCGGTTTCCATAAGGCGAATTGAATCTGTTGAGACTCCTTCGTGAAGCCTTCTTGTGTGAACCTATGAGAAAATGTTCCCTTCACATTGATGATTCAGGCCCTGCCATGAGACCACGGGGCATCGAGCCAAGCAGCAGATCAGTGGACAATGGACTTGTGTTTGTTGCAAGGCTTCACATACAGAGAGGTCGTCGGAAATTCCCTTGGCAGGCCACCGACGATGCTATGATGCTTCCTTCCAAGAACATCAATTGAAGATGCGACCGGTCAAATATCGCGAAAGCTATCCAAAAGATTTTATTCTAAGCGTTTCTTAATAATCCATAATCCATGCATGCTCCCCCATAAATCCATACACGCGTAGCCATTAGTACCCAAGTTGTAAAGCAAAATATATGAAGAGAATGACATTGTTTCTTGCAGGATCTTAGTTTGATTGTCGTGGTGGGTTAGGGGATTATCGGCGCCGCTTCATAGGGTAGGGCTCCCCTCTTCAACTACCGGCTCCTTTACGGCGCAGGGGAATAATATTGTCAAACGACCAGTTCATATGACCCTAAAGCCCTTCCTCTCGGAGAACATAGTAAAACATGGGAGGATGGAAAAGTAGATTTTGCCAGGTTTGATTGGGGATAGGTCAGCCACAGAGATGCTACAGCGGATCCTACCATTTAGAAACCGATGAAAAATACGCAACATTATCATTTATATCCAGGACATCTATACCTGACTTCTTGTACGCGTTTCCTCAGTGGGACGAGGTGATATTTGTCCCTATTGTTAACGGGGTATAATCGGCATCTTCACGCCACGTGGAGTTGTTGCCATTATAGCCCGTTAAACTTTCAGTTCGCGTTGAACGGGCTCCTGCTACTCCCTCTACCGCATATCACGCTGGATTTACCCTAGGGAGAACCACTTTTGCGCCACTAAGAGCAAGCAGACAGCCATGCCCCCTCCTAATTCTGGACTCGATCCATGGATGGCAGGGCGACACTTCGGTGTCGTGATTGACGCTGGCTCGTCTGGCTCAAGGCTTCAAATTTACAGCTGGACGGACCCTAAATCCCTCTCAGTTGTCAAAGGGAGCGAGCTTGAGTTTACGCTGCCAAAAGTTGAAAAGGGGACACAGAATGGGGAGGACTGGGTGACGAAGGTCGAGCCAGGTGCGCTGTGACTGGCCGAATACGCTGCGTGGAGGCTTGATTTGAACCGTCATTAGGGATTTCATCGTATGGCTCCAACCCCGAAGGTGTAGGGAAGTACCTACAGCCGCTCCTCAGTCATGCACGGAAGCATATACCTCCGTCACTGGAAAAGGAAACACCTCTATTCCTATTAGCTACCGCTGGTATGCGTCTCCTAGACCCAGTCAGTCAGGCCAATGTACTACAAGAGACTTGTCGGTTCCTTCTTCTCCATTCCACCTTCAAAATCGATGGTCCTAGCGCTGTCGGCCCTTGCGGATCAAGTATTCGGATAATCACTGGAGAGGAGGAAGGTCTCTTCGGCTGGATCGCGGTCAATTACCTCATGAATGGTTTCACGGGTGCCAAGCAAGACCGTACGACCTACGGCTTTTTGGACATGGGCGGCGCGTCGACGCAGATTGCTTTCGAGCCCGGAAAGGTTAATGAAAGCGACGCGAAGAACCTAATTGACGTCCGGCTGCGCCTCCTAGGCGGTCAGGAGATTAAGCACAAGGTGTTCGTAACGACGTGGTTGGGATATGGGACCAACCAGGCTCGAGAACGATACGTGGGCAAGGCTATATCCGATTTTGAGACGTCTCGGACGGACAGCCAAGAAGACGTTGTGCCTGACCCTTGTCTGCCAAAAGATTTGGAACTAACAGAGAAACCTGTACACGACCAACCATCCAGTACACATAATGCCAAAGCCCATAAACTCGTCGGGACAGGCTCGTTCGAGCAGTGCTTGCAACACACCGCGCCACTCTTGAATAATACCGCACCCTGTCCGGATACACCATGTCTCATGAATGGCATCCACGTTCCACCCATCGACTTCTCCGTCTCCCACTTCATAGGTGTCTCCGAATATTGGTATTCCACTGAACATATCTTCGGCCTGGGGGGTGCCTACGACTTTGTCCAATACGAGCAGGCTGCCGCTGAGTTCTGTTCACGGCCATGGGACGGGATTATGAAGCAGCACGAACTTTTGAAAGCCCAGCACAGGCTTGGAGGTGATGGGGAGGTCGAGATTGACGGGAAGGTCGTGGCGGTGGGACAGTGGCACCCTTCTGTTGAGCGCTCGCGGCTAGCCATGCAATGTTTCAAAGCGGCTTGGATATCCAATGTCCTACATGAAGGCATCGGGATTCCCCGACTGACGGATCCTGGAGGGAATGTCACGACGGAGGCCGAGAAGGTCGAGAAGGAGGCGGAGAAGAAGGGTCTAGGACGACCGGCGTTTCAGTCTCTCGATACCGTCGGCGACATCGCTATCAGCTGGACCCTTGGAAAGATGGTGCTGGAAGCAAGCAAGGAGGTCATTCCCACGTCTGAAACACGGCCTCTCGTTGACCCTATAGATGAGAACCCCGACACACCTGGTTTTCACATAGAGCCAATACGACCGCTCTGGAGTCTTGATGCCCTCGAGGACCGCATAACACCTCTCCTCCCATCCACACTCACTCGAACGAACCTCGGCTTTTCACCCGTCCTGTTCCTCCTCCTCGTCTCTTTATTCTTCTTCGCGATTGTCGTATACCCATTACGCCGGCAAGTCCGCGCTTCATGTCTCCGCTCAATCCGACAAGTGACGAAACGCGACGATGGCTACTCCCTCGAGGATGGCACGATGAACGGATACTCCCGTCCCGGATCCCCCTCGTCAACAGCTCAAAAATGGTTATACCCCATTCGCCGCGTCTTCTCTGTGAACGGCACCAAACCCCAGCCTCTCGCTATGTCTGGCGTGGCATCCCAAAAACCCAATCTGCGGACCCTCAGCACGAGCAGTACGCCCTCACAAGCATGGTCCCTGCCCACCGAACCTACTGCGAGCTCTACCCAATACGCCACACGCAATTCGATATCACGATCCCCGTCGCCGTCCCCCGCCCTTTTCGAGGAGAGCGGATATTTCCCGAGCGGAAGTATCAACTCTCTTTCGAATAGCGTCCCGTCTTCCCTTGCGCGGTCACGGAACGCATCGCAGATGAACATTGCAGGCTCGCTCTCGCGGCAACTCAGCTCCCGCAATGGGAACATATAATACTCTTCCGCCATATGGTCATTCAGTCGGTTCGTTCCAGACTATGGAGACGTATACTTTGGGCTGCTTTCAGTCCCCTTGCAACCGCCGATCGGGTGGTGAGCTCGAAGCTCGACTTCGCAGGCTGTGGTGATAATTCGTGACACACTCTGTGATGCAGAGCGATATACGACCTGCTCATAATACCCATCTGGGTTGTACACCTTGAATCCACGTGGTGGAGCATCCCAAGGCCGTCCGCTGGATTTACGAACACGATAAAAGCTCTTTTTACTCTGACGATTTCCTGACCAAAACACGAGGTAGAGTGTTGAGACGGAGCGAGAAAGTGGCAGATCATGTGCATTTTGCGGGTTTCCAATGTCCATCGACTTGGAATGGGGCAAGTTGGACTCATCGCTTTCCTCATACCTCGTCGACGTTCTCAATCGCCAGCTCACTAATGCTGAACGGCCCTCATTCATTGGCCCAATTGAGGTCACTTCTCTGGCCTTTGGTTCCACGTCCCCGGACGTAGAACTGGTTGATTTGCGAGACATCTACCGTGATTTTCTCGAGGACGATGACGACGATCTTGATAGAGGGCCAGTAAAAGTCACTGAAGGTGCAGAGGACGAGGAAGGCTTTGAATGGGTACCCAGGAGGGCAGGGACGCGTGAGGAAGGGCTTGCGTACCAACACCTTCCACCTCATGTGCGGTATGGATCGTACGGCTCGGCGAGCATGTTTGCTTCACCAGCTTCTCTTGCGACTGCTGCGGACCCATGGAATGCTGGCATGAGCTTGCCAAACCTCGCTGACTACCGACAGCCGTACGCTCCGTGGCCGAATGGACCCATGTATCGCAGTCCATCACCAGCGACCCCTTTTCATGCTCCTTCATTGAATGAAGAACATGTAAATGTACATCATTCCATATCTGGCGCTAGTTTAGACCCTGTGCAGTCTCCCCAGGAGCCAGAGAAGCCCCCCTGGGCCCAGCATCCAAATCTCCAAGTGCATCTCCACGTGGATTGGCACTCTGACCTTCGCATCACGCTTACAACCTCTCTTTTGATCAACTACCCATCTCCCATGTTCATGTCGCTTCCCATAAAGCTCTCCATTACAGGCCTCGTCTTTAACGGCGAGCTTGCGTTGGCATACGAGGGCGAACGGCGCCGCGTGCACATCTGCATCCTCGACGACCTCGACCCATACGGTCCAGCAGGCGTTCGTCCAAAACGCGACTCGATCACCAGCACACCACCCGAGCTTGACGATGAGTCCCCCGCTACATCCGCCCGTCCATCGAAGCCACTTCCCGTCGGCCAAAGACTACTTCCTTCGATCTACATCGAGAGCGAGATCGGTCAGGCCGACAAGCATGTGCTGAAAAACGTTACACGTGTGGAACGCTTCATCCAGGACGTCATTCGGAAGACGGTGGAGGAAGAGCTTGTTTTCCCCAACTTTCACACTCTCGTCATGGGTGGCCAGGATGCGTGATCAACCCCGCAGCGGGTCGTTACTCGCACGATATCATGCAATCGGCGGATTCGTTGGTCTTGTAATATCTGTACCAGGCTGCAGTCACTTACTTTGCTATCGCAGAGAAGACGCGAATTATCCAAGAAAGGCTATGTGTAGATGCACCCGACTCCGCGTCCACACTCCACCTCACGAAGTTGCATGTAGTGCCGTTGGAGCCCCTTCCCTGGCCTGTGGACTCAACCTCAGGAATAGAACGGAATCGGTGAATTTTGGGTGCAAGAGAGAGGTATAAATGATACAATGGTTGATCTGCTTGCTAGATCTGCATGGTTTACGATGCATGGCCAGAGCTATTGATTCAGCAGACACGTCGATTGATTAGTTCAGTATACATACGGGACTAGCAATACAAGGAGGAGAGTGAAAATAATCTACAATAGAGACTTGCTCATATACGGTCCATCCAATTCATATCCCAACTTCCTGTAGTAATCGCGTGTCCCAACACCTATATAAAGGAGAAGCAGTGTGAGTGACTATTTTTCACTGAGGGGGAGCTGTTCCTCACCAGAAATAACAGCAAGTTTAATACTGCCATGCTCCTCCCTCGCTATCCGTTCTGCTTCTTCCATGAGCAACGTGCCGAAGCCCTGTAAAATAAGCAATTTATAAACTCCTGGGACTTCCTGACAATCAACAGTAGTAGTCGCACCTGATGCTGGAACTTTGTTGGGTCCCTCCCATGTACAGGGACAGCTGTACCATACACATGGAGCTCCCTGACGATACTGCACCCGCCCTCGTCTCCATCCTTCTTCACTAGTTCCGGCCGGAACGTCCCCTCCTCGGAGCACTTCCTCAGACGAAGCAGCCCGACGAGGATATCACGTTCGGGGTCCTCGTACGATAAGAATGTTTCCCATCCACCATTTGCAGTGTAGTCGCGGCGGAGGAGCTCCACTGACTCTGGGCGCACTTTGTGGTGGATTTCGTGGATCTATGGGAGAGTTGGATGTGAGATACGTGATACAGGAGACCAATCAGTGGGACGTACGCCGACTTCGCGAAACCGGACGTCTCGGCATTCGGCTCCAAAGTCTTTCATGCGATTGAGTGCCAGTTCGCGTAAATTACCTGAATTCTCGCAGCCACTGGAAACTAATGGTAGCGGAATGTCCCTGGAAGTTTATAGCGTTATTCCTAGAATTGAAAAACTACCTGTTTATGGTCGACATACCTCTGTACACGGTAGACACGCGTCCATGGTGGTACTAGGGCCAATATACGCGCAACAACGTCGACGAGGACGTTCGGCGTGTAGTTCTTGTACCTCCCCGTCCGCCAGAGCTCGTATAGACCAGTCCCACGAATCACCAAAGTCGGGTAGATCTTGAGACCGTCACTGCGGAACGCGGGGTTCTCGAAGTATTCCTTGAACTGCTCCAGGTCGCGCTCGACGCCGACGTTAGGCAGATCAGGCATCATGTGTGCGACGACCTTGAAGCCGGCGTCTTTGGCGAGGTGGAAGGACTCGGAGACGGCGCGGACGGTGTGACCACGATTCGTGTCGCGCGCAACATCTTCGTACACGGATTGGACACCGATTTCTAGGCGTGTGCAGCCGTATCGAAGCATTTGGCTGGATTGGGTGGACGGACCTTGGTGAGCCAACGATGTACGATGGAAGAATGGCAACTTGCCTCAGATGAGGGCGCAGACAATAATCTGGCCGTGTCTCGATTGTAATACCAATGGCCTTTGACTTGCTTTGCTCGGAGTATCTGATGATTGATGAACTTCTGGCTCTCTAGATGTGCAAGGAATTAAGCGTACCGTACGGCTTCATCAACATCTGTCCCTGTGAATCCAGAAAGGGCATTGTGTAGCTGTGCAATAAATTTCCCTCTGTAATCCTCCGGCATGCTCATAAAAGTTCCACCCATGACAATGAATTCGACCTGATGGTTTCCGTTGAGCCTGTCGCAGAAAACAACAGATACTGCGAGCCACGAACCTTATCTACGTTGTGGCCGAGACTCTTCAGCTGCTCCACCCGTCCTCGTGTCTGTTCGTATGGATCGTATCTTGCGCGTATCGCACGCATGCTCGTTGGCTCATAGCCAGTGTAACTTTGTGTACTGTAATCGAAATCGGAATCTGGCCCACCAGGACAATAACTATCTGGATTATTAGGACCGGACAAGCATCTAGATGTTATTAAAGCTTGACTCACACGCAAATGTTCCCAGTCATCGCGATGTGAGGACAACGATGTGGTTTGCACATGACTGCCACGACGGCGATCTACACAGAATTAGTGATAATGAAACGCGAAGGCTCGAATTTAATTACCCCACTAGCTGTCCGTATTGGCCGCGCCTTGAGATTCGGCAGCAGTGCTTTTTTGTAATCATCGGGAATAGCGCTGATGATATCGACGAGCCTGGGTACCCCTCCAAAGGCAAACTTTTTGCTGATTCGTGCACGAATCTCGTTCAGTGATACAGTTTTGTTCTCATCGTGCGCCTTGATTAGTTCCGCTGCGATTCCCGAAGTTACGCGCAGCAGTTGCTCTGCCTGAGATGGACCTTGAATGAACTTTTAGCTGTTTGTTCCCCCGCATGAGTAAAAAAGGCGTACCATCTACATTTGTCCTCTGGACCATATTGTGATATGATAGAAAAAGTAGCGCTCGTGTAAACCAAATAAAAAGCTGTAAAGCAGTGCAATTCACAAATTGATTCCATGAGATCTGGATCGTTCTGCACGTGAAACATCCGATTTCCGATGCCGAGTCGAGTTTTGATCTCTTCTCCTTGTTTCCTTGTCATTTTTAAACATTTTCTTGACGATGGTAATGGTATGCATGCATGTCTCTCGTATTGACGCGGACCAGCGAGATCTATATCTTGACTTTCTAACATGGGCCTCTCTAACTGGTCGATAGCTAGGAACTTGGGGACGAGGATAATTTACCTCATTGTTCCTTGACGACCAAGGTAAGGCAAAAGATCGCCGGTGTTATTCTCCATCATAAAATCTAAAACCAGTAGAGCCATCAACCTATTCCTTTCCCCCCAACAATGAGGTGGTGCCCACCTTTCATTTTTTCCTTTTCTCTCTTTTTTCTCTCTGGGGTAGCTGGAGCTGGGGTAAACCGTACCATTGATGATACACGAGGTGACTCGGTTACTGGGAAAGTGCCAATATATCTCCCAACATCCGGTGCCTGGGATGGTGCAGATTGTAGTGGTTGTTTCGTCCAGCCAGACAAGAGTCTGGCGTTTGATGGGACATGGACGGCCGCCACATACAATCCAAGTATCGGGTCTATCTCTATTCAACTGTCCTTTACAGGTGAGTCATTTTTCAATGCTTTCCTCTAACGGGACCAACGATATTTAGGAACTGCCATCTATGTGTACTTTATTCTGGCAAACACCATCACTTATACAACTACGGAGACGGCGTGTAATTTTTCTTTGGATGGCCAATCTGCGGGGTCATTCGAACACCTTCCTTCGACAAGCACCGCTCTTCAATACAACGCTCTCGTGTTCTCGAGGACAAATTTGGCGAATACCGCTCACACTCTTCTTATATCGACATCGGGGATTACTGACCGCAACATATTTGTGAATTTTGATTATGCAGTGTATACGTAGGTTACCGTTCCTCTTACGGTTGCGTCGAAACTAAATTCTGACAACAGTTTTGACGACACTTCAACTACAACGTCAATCACAAATCCAACTACAAGTCCAAGTCCAAGTCCAAGTCCAAGCACTACTTCTACTTCTACTTCTACTTCCACTGCACTATCAAACACATCGACATCTCCGTCACCCTCCTCTCTCCCACCAAGCTCCTCGTCATCAACTCAAACATTTTCCTCTCCATCGTCAAACTCCTTGACAGCTGGTTCGATAACAACCGCATCATCAGCCACGCAACCCCAGTCCTCGACCTCTCCTGCCTCTGATGCCTTACCGAGTGGCGATGCATCGAATTCAAAAGCTAATATCGGTGCAATAGTAGGAGGAGCTGTCGGAGGAGCGGCAGTCCTTTTATTGCTGCTGGTCCTGTTTTTATTATGTCGCCGCCGCCGTGACCGTGCCCAATACCAACCCGCAGCATCATTCTCGATCGATGGAAGCGGCGACACACCAAGGCAGCATTTAGCTGTCACGCCCTTCCCTATCGACATGGAATATACCACAAGTCAATTCCAGAATCGCCCCGTGACTCAGAGCGATTTTCTCCAATCAGGGACGATAGCTTCCTTCGAGCAAGAAGTTCCCCAATCCTTCAATGTGATGCCAGTGGGCCCTCTGACGTCGCCCCCTCTGACGTCGCCCCCTCAGACGTTGCCCCTTCAGACGTTGCCCCCTCAGACGTCGCCCCCTCAGACGTTGCCCCCTCGTATCGGCCATCAGGTCACTGGCAGCGAAACCGATTATGGGAGCGGCAATTCTGCGTACGGCGGCATTGCCTCTGAGACCTCTTCTTCTCGTGATCTTTTGACAATTCAGGAGAGATCATCCCCCTTGCCTCCAGTATCTACGTACGCGGTGACTCCTTCAAGGAAGGAACGAGAAGTACTCCGACAGAGACGCCAGTCGCAGATCGAGAGCCGGATTCAGGCAGTATCCCGGGAGATGGGAGATCTCAAAGCGAACGACCGCGGGGTCGTTTCGGACGCAACTGAGATGGACGAGATGCGCGAGCAGATGCACTCGATGAGGGAGGAGCTGGTACACCTGAGGCGGCAGCAGAATTCCGCATGGGCACAGGGATTGTCCAACGATGCTCCACCCGATTACGACACCATTTAATTATTTGTAACCCAATTGTAACCAGCCTGCAACTGGTGACCACCCATATTTCTTATAGAAAAGTATCCTGTACTATCTTCCAGTTTCTATGGGACTTTGATGACATAGATGCTTTGTATATCCCCCTACTTGTAGCTTCAAGTTTTGGATCCCAGAAGAGCACCGAGCTCAGCTGGTGGCGGCGATACTCTAACTCTTGACTCTCTCTACACACCATACATATGGACTAGCTGGCCGCTAGCGCTGATACGTCGAGCAACAGGGAAAATGGAGGAAGTAAGAGAAGAAGAACATGCACTTGAAGTGAGCGTTTGAGAAAGACGGCCTCCTTTATACTTCTAAGGACTACTATTCCTACAATGATAGTCGTAGACCGTGCTCGCCACGCTCAGGGCAAAGCCGAAACGTGATAACGTTTTTGATGTCCGGACTGATGCCAAGAGGTTGACTTGGGAACATAGAGGATTTTTCTTTTGCTGAATCTGACTTTTGAAATGCTCGCCCTTTATCTTGCCTTCCTGGCCGCGTTTTCTGGATGTACGTTCCAACTGACTGAGAAGCATTGAAAGCCTGACTCATTTATCCATATTACATTTAGCTGTCGTCGCTCAGACTTCTCTTTTCATTCCTGGCTTCGATCCCCAGCCAGTCAGTGCAGATATTTTGGGTGTCGACGGGCAAGGCCGTACAACGTGGGCTTTGCATCAAGGAGTACTCACCGACACATTCGATGAGGCCACATTCCCCGGCACTGGTGGCTATGTTTCTTGCAATACTCTACTGATTGAAGGCTAATTTGCTGTGATCTACAGCTACCATGGTAGAGGGTCCCGACGACGTTTCTTTTACCTACGTCGATCCGGGAGGAGCATTCACCATGGGCAGTGAATGCGCACTTTCCAATGGTCTCGCTATTTGTTCTGCCACGATCAGTGGTGAGGTTGTCACGGAAACCGAAACCGCCGATCCCTTCATCGTTCAAGCTGGTACCACCGCTGCACCGAGTACACCCACTGCGACCATCTCAACATCTACCAGTCTCCTCTCGCAACCTTCTGCTCAACCTGTCAGCTCCGTCCAACCCGGTAGCTCTGCTCAAACCTCTGAGAACACCTCATCGGCTCCCAGTCCTACAAAGACTTCCAACGGCGGAAGGATTCTTCCACCCCTCATTTCTGGGCTCTTGCTTTCTGCTATCACGTTTACCCTAGTCCTTTAACCATAAGTTCCAACCTCGTTCTGGAGAGTTTGTGGTTTCTAGAACACAGTATATGGTCGCAGTTATTGTTCTGCGCTTAGCTAATGCACATACCAGCTTGCCCGAACAAACTTTCGACGTCCAGCCGGTGTTGACTGCTTCATGGTATCCGTGAACGGATCACATCTGTCCCACATCTGCCCAGGGTTGGCCAAGGATTTTTGTTATCCATCTGGGGTTATGCAGGCGAGGCCGTTACTACTATTTCTCCAGTTTTTGCCTGGATGCCGTGTAGCGTGTCGATGCCACGTCAACGTGCAAGTCATTTCGGGGAGAGCTTTCTCAGGTGATACAACCTTATTTTCGTTTCTCATCGTCGAAGTGGATGAACGCGTGATGATGTGTTCATTTCAAATTTTTCGTGGATGAGCCTTTTTCATTTGCGGAATTCTGCATATGTATTCTTGACAGCGCTAGGCGCGCGCCCACTACACGATCCGGGAATTGGTCTAGTGGATGAGCTCAGTTAACCTGGAGTTAGTATGAGGTAATGGAAACAAGCTCAGTTCAAGCATTGGTAGCACTTTTCTTGGGCACCGAAATGTTTGTGGTGCCGTAACTTTGCTGCGTTTTGCCTTTTTCAATGCACCAAAACGGCATTTGTTAGGTGGCCTGCTTGTACTTGTTGTGAGATCCAGACTTCTGAGTCATTCATTGACCAAGATATCGATTTCCGTTCAACGTCCACCCGAACTCGGAGATACTTGAACGTTGAGCCTTTGAACGACAACCGCCGATCAGTGCCTCTCATGTGCCTCTCTCAATTTCCGCTGAACCACTATGTGTCCTTGTGCCAATCGTCAAACTCATATCAATATTATGGTCCTTATGGCACGTGTATAGCACTTGTTATGGCATATCAGTTGATCAAGCTTGAGACGACTTGCAGAAGGATGGTAAGTTATTACCAGGAAATGCCTCAAGCCGAAGCAAACCTGCAAGTCCCACGACCCAGTTTTGGTGAAGTCCGAGGTGACTAGCAGCCTCGAGGTGAACACGTTCTGATCTTATCCACACTGTTGATAATCTTGTAAGGACCCTTGTGGATTGCCGGCATGCTAATCATAAAGCACGTTCACAAGCCTTCCTTTTTCAACCCTATAAAACCTTTGTGCTCTCAGGGCCCGTGAAAGCTTCCCTTTGACCCCACCCGTCTTCTCCCTTCGGACTCCTGGTCGGCGACTTGCTCCGCATTACAACCTGGCTTTCTCTCGACTCACAGTCTCGCCCCGGGAAACACTATGACGGAGTACACATCGTCGTCGCAAGTGCTTCGGGAGTATGTGGCTTCTCATGAAAGAACGGCTTATTGGATCAAAACTAATGAGGAGATGGAATTCTTTTCACCCTCTGTACCACCCTCCGTTACGGATGGGTGGGTCCCGTCCTCTCCGGTGTCGGAAGTGGAGAGCTCGCATTCTCTACCGCCCAGAATGGTCTTGCGCTATGGTAATGGGGTTCCTGATGTGCCGATCCCAAATAGTGCAGACTCCCACCGTTCGACCAGGTCACGACACAGGCGGGATGAAAGCAGATCACGCTCGTCAGCCTCACCGACTTCTCCGATATCGTCGAGTTCCCGCCACCGTGCACGGTCGGGATCACATCCCAGCTCGCCGCTCTCGCAATCCGGTCCATACGGCTCCACCCCACACTCAGACGGGGCTCCGGCGGTCCCTGAGGAGATTAGAGTTTTGCCTTCACATGGTCCCGTGCAACCACAAGCCTCTTCTTCCTACCGACCCCGCTCTAAGTCCCTTCCCAGATCTATTGAGCACCCAACTCGCTATGACCCCATGCCGGGACTATCGACAAATCCCCGTATCCGGACACCATATCCAGGGGCGACCTCGCCTACATCGCGCGGGCCACCGTCATCACCGTCACGGTGGCACTCATATTCGCAAGCGCGGACACCCGCACATTTACAGAAACAGCCACCAGCGATCATATACGCGCCTTCGAGCGCATCGTCACGCCCAAACTATGCACCGCCTGCCATTTATCACTACCCGCCACAGATGGGACCCAATGGAATGGCTTACAGCCATTCGGCACCTGTAGGCTCGGCACACTATGCCCAGGCTGCCGGACCGCCCTCACCGGTGGTACCATATTCACCGCCTGGCGGGACGTGGAACGGGCGCAGCAATCCGCAGTGGGGCCACGATCGAAGCCGCACACTGTCCAATGCACCGCCCCCGCCGCTTTCTCCGTCTCGGTCTTCCGATTCACTGAGTACTGATGACTCTGGGAGCACATATTACGTCCTCCCTGCCGTGGGTCAAAAGATACACGTCCTCGTAAGTCCCTTACAGCTTGTATGAACCGAGCACATAACTGAGTATGGTTGACAGCCTCCTAGCCCACAAATTTCAATCGGTACGGTGACATCGACGACGCGATCACCAACTTCGCCTCAATCATTCAAGAAACCACCTTTTTTCAAGCGACTATTTAGCTTTGCTGGAAAGTTCTCTAAGTCGTCTGGCGGAGGGGACAGACGTATTGAGCGGAGGCATTCGATGAGTGGAACCGAGCGAAGACCAAACTTCGTGCATTGAGCACGACGACGAACTTGCGACGGAAAACGTGATAAGGACGGGATCTATGAATCCTCTTTTGACTATGTTCATGTTCTTTCTCGATTCCCCACTAGATCCGACATTGACTTCTCCCCTGTATACCCTTACGACCATCAAAATCCCTTTTTTCTTCTTCGAGGATGTTTTCTCCTTTTACATATGTACACATCTCCTTTATCGTCCTCGACAACTGACAATAATTTAGGAAATTCAGGAAAACAGCATCCCATTTGATTCACAGTAAGGCTCACTTCCGCTTCCCGCGAAGTTGTTGACCGCGGTGTATAATATCTGTGGATCTATCTTTAAGTTACTTTGGATCGACTAAAGGTGCCGGGCTATTCAATCGTGTGATCACAACCTGTATGACAGCGGTCCGTCCTCCGACCATCCCAAAGGAACATCTATACAGACGGGTGGCCTGTATTGGTTAGCTGGACCTAGCGCGTGATGTCTCGCATCTCGCACTCTAGTACAAGATTCAATTTGAGTTTTGTCATAGGACTCGGGTTCAGTTCGGGTTTACGACAAGGTTGCACCGCTACTACAAATGTAGTCTCTTCCTTGAGTTCAATTCTAGCTGTGTCAAAGCTTGTCAGCGACTGTGTTCAATCCAAGCTTCAGGCCCAGAACTTGCCAGAAGACATCCATGGAACTAGGGCTTCGTGAGATCTGATGGCATAGTTCAAACAGGATACTGAGAGTATAGCAAAGGCTTCTAGGGCTATGGTATGATTCGCGAAGAGGCAAGGTCAATTTGCGTGACAGATTGCTGTGATGCGTCGTGGTATGGACCAGACCCGACATAAGTCACATTGTGACACGATCCTCGCCAACAGTGGAGCTCGATGTCTTTGACGACGTCGGCGCGTGCATTACCGCCACAATCCCCGTCCTCCACGATAAATCTTTCACCTCGTCCACGTTCCCGTTCTCTCAAGAAGCCTGTTTCACCCCTCCATGTCGACATCCCAGCCTTTCCTAGTACCGTTGCTAGATCTCACAGTTTTGAGAGCTCTCCATTGACACCACTTTCATCACCAATTGAGTGGAGGGCCGTACAAGAACTCCCGCTATCATCTCTCGAAAAGCCTCCCATTGCCTCCTCATCAGGGAGCAAGAAGTCGGTGCAGGCGAAGAGGCCCCGGAAATTGGAACTAAAGTCTGATTTACGCGACACATGGGACCTCAGAAATCTTGGACCACATGTATGGGTTCTACTTGAACGACGTGCTCTCGCTCTGGAATTAGCCGACCTTAAAGACACCAAGTCTCAGAAGACGGAAAGGATCTGGTGGCCAGGGAAGGTCTCGTCATTTCATGCCAGTACTTTTCTAATGACTGATCATTCAGTTGAAATATCGTAGATAACCTCTGCGAAAATTGATGCACTGCCCCTACGTGTCTCGCTTGCCAATGCCTCTGGCTTCGGTGTGTCTAAAGGCATCGAAATAATAGAACCTTGCCAGAACAACATTATTTCCTGGGAGGATGCTTCAGGAAGTATCCGATTCAAAGAACCTACCTTCATAAATGTTACGTCTATCGACCGTATACTTGCGTCGCCGCGTAAGAAGCAGAAGGTGGATCGCGGTGACTTGGAGCGAAGAGGATGTAGCCTCAAGATTCCCATTGTCTATTGTGGATTTGGGGGACTCTGCGGACCCCTTGATCGATGTCCCGGGGGAACTCGTGTTCGCGGCAGAAAAGGGTGGAGCATTATATTGGCCTGCGCGGGTTCGGGACTATATACCTGCAATTAAGGCACATCGACAGGGCAAGTACGAAGTCGAGTTTCTCGACGGCAAGATACAAGCCATCCCCCGGAGTTGGTTCTTCGTTGCGGAGGACGATGGGTTTGGGACATGCATGGTGTGTACATTTCTGTCTGTCTCTCTCTCTGCGGACCTCTAATTTTTGGCTTGTGGCAGCTAGGGAAGTGGGAAAGCGCTTTCCAGGAAGTACAAAATGATGATGATGATGATGATGATGATGGCAACCAGCAAGACAGTAAACGTCAACGATCACCTAGTCCTATACCCACCATCCCCCCTCCCTCTCGTGAGGCTTTCAATCTCTTAGAAATTCGGCAACAGCTTGCATACGCCAAACCAATTTTGTTGGCCATACTCAGGGAGAGCTTTCCGCCTGCCATGCGACGACATAAAAATTTCCTTGCTGGAGGGTCCAAGAAAAAGAATGTCGTAGACGAAGCCAGCTTAAGGGGACAAATGAACCCTCTTCATGTAAATGCTCTCCAGCGCTACATTAGTGACTGGTGCCTGCGGGACGAGCAGAGAGCGCAGGTGATACCCGATGAAGAGGACATTCATGCGCCTCCAAGTATTAGGCTTGGCGACGACATACTCCGCTCGACATCTCGAGCAGTATCGCCCACTCCGACTGAAAGAACAGAGTTTTCGGAGGCCGAACTTCCGCCAATGTCTTCTTTCGCCGCTTCACAGGTAGGGAGTCTCCGTGGTCACAGTGAACGCAAATGCCGATGATGTTGGCGGAACAGGGTACCTCCAGTGTAACATATATGAATGACTCTATGTCTGTTCTTGGTCGACAGTATGGTTGTGCCGCATTCGAAGCTCTATCTCGGGCTGAGAAGAACGACGTAAGTCAGCTTCGTGGCCTATTATTCTGTCAGCGCGCTAACTCATATCTCGACAGTACTGCCTTAATGTTCTTGTCCCCGAAGCAATGTTACAGATCTTGTTATGGCGTGCTGGGGAAAGGACCTCCCTCGATATCCTAGATGATGCCGACGAGGCAATCCTCTACGCGAAGGGCCTGGAGCTACTCAGGGCTTCGGATTGGGTCAACGATGTCATGCGCCTTAGGAAGACTGCTAAAGGGCAACTCGGGAAATCCATGCATTCACATTAAAATAGACCAAGTTCATCACAAGATACAGTATGTAGATGTGACTCACATTCTGAAGACAAAACTCTGTTACTGCCCCACAATGGTTCTTTCCCCGGAGACATTTATTTGATTGTTTGGGGGGTTGACACATTGTAAGATCTGGACGGGGGCACCCACGACCTACCCGGTTTCCGATCCGATCGAGATTTGGTATTTTGCCTTCCAACCACCATGTCGCGGAGTAACGGGCGCCCAGAGCCCGAAGTTATCATGAATGCACGTTCACCAGCCCCCCCTTAAACCCACACGTAAACCTTACTTACCACCGCCTTTTTATCACCACAGTTCGCCGACGGTTTCTCGTACTCCAAGGGCAAAATGGAGGAAGCCTTCCGTGCGGGAGGTCTCCTCGACAAGACGCCTGCGAAGCCGACATTGAAAGACCCACTCGTCGCTGCGCTCAAGAAGGAGGATGTGGATTTAATTGTACCGTGCTTCATCTTGGGGGATTGTTTCTGCGGTCGAACTGACGCGTGTTATGGCAGGTCAATGAATTTGAGATCGCACGACCACACGCGGAGAAGGTGTTGGCGGAAAACGGGGGAGATTTGACTAAAACACTGCTCGCGCTTGTTACTCCATAGTATTCTATGGTTGTTATTATATCGAAATATGTCATGTCATACCCACTCTCGAGTCTCGGGTGACCTCAAATTATATTACTATTATAATGTCTTACGGATCCCCGAGATCGAATTCAATGTACCGACTACCTGATTTAACGGAAGCGTTTTGAAATTCTCCGCTTTGAAGGTTCTGTGACGGGAAGAGAGTGGTGGATTGAAGCTCTTCGGCTCGGATTTCTTGCTGACTTGCTCCATCGCGACGTATTCTGCGCTGCCGAGGGGATGGGGGTTGTCCCATCCAAGGCGCTCGTCGTCTTTGGCTACGTCTACAAAGAGACGCACGCCCTTGAGGCCCTGGGGCCTGTTGCCGACGGAGATGGGAGGTACCGCGAGCCCGATGCGCTTCACCCGCAGCTGCAGAATGCTGTTCTCGATCGTCTCCTGGTTCACGCCCTCCTCCGTCGAGTGGTCAAGCAGCACGTCCTTGCCGGCGACGTCGCCCGAAGCGATGGAGGCGGTGAGCCCGCCGAAGCTGACGACGAAGTTTTTGTTACTTGGAGCTTTGTTGCTGGGGTGAGTTTGGGTGTGATCTGTGCTGTTGAGGATGAAGCCTGGCTTGGGTTTGCTCCAGAGAAGGCTCTCCATCGTTGTGGGGTTCACGTAGGCGAGTGCCGCGTTGGGGTGTGGCTGCGGCTCCATCTTGCACCCTTCGTAATTCTCGTAACCCTTCTGCATCTGCGCCTGCAAGAAGCGACGGTAATGCAGGCTGTCCACATTCATCGCAAGGGTGTACAGGTCTTTCTCCTCGATTTGATCATGCTCGTTTATGAATTTCTGAAAGTCGGGACGGAGCGCACGCAGGGAGCGGATGTAGCGCTTGAACTGGCGCTTGGGCATGGCGTTGATGTTGGCACTCACGAACACCTCCTGAACGGGGCGTTGTGAAGGCAGTGCCGCTCTCTGTGTACCGTAAGCGCCCCGACCGCGTTTCCCAAGAGAGTCAAGATTCACCGTCTGTTCCTTTGGCGACGGCATGAGGTCCACGTCTGCGTCCTCCCCTGGGCAAAATTCCGAGTCAAACGGGGGGTTGGACTTGGCCTTCCCCAAAGCTTGGTGCCACGGCGTCCCTTGCCTGGACTGAACATTCCCTCCCATCTCCTCTACGCGGCGGATGAAGCGAACCTGGTTTTCGGCATGATTCCATTCTGTAAAGTGCGCGTGGTGCTCGAAGGTGGTGATGGAAACGAACGCGTTTTTTCTGCGCAAAGAAATGGGACGTTTGAGACCCCAGTCGCCACGCACGAGTCCTCTTCGCAGTGATTTTCACGTATGGGATGTCCCTGACGTTCCCCTATCATCTATAGTGATGGAATCATCAGATATTCTGGAAATCTTCTGCCGTGATGCCATCTCTGTATACTAAACCCCCCTTTCTTGTCGCACTTCAGTTGTACATACGTAGGACATTGGCATGAATCGAATCCGTGTTGAGTTATTGGATTGCGTAGAAACGAAACGGAAATGGGCTATGTATCAAGTTTTGATGAGAACGCACGTGGGAGTGAGAAATGAACAAGTTTTTCGGGTAAGAAATTTGACAGGCCCTAGCTCGGAATCAGTCCGAGTGTCGTCGTTGGTCAACTTCTCGCCTCCACCTCGCCGTTCAAATCGTCGTCCTCGCTGTCCTCCACAGCGTCGGGCCATTGAATTGGACCTTTATTTACATAACGGCCTAGGTAAGCACGTATTCTCGTACCATTCCCCTCTTTTAAGCTCATTCTGGTGTACAGTCGTTTCTATAGATATTTAAATCGAACCTCGTCACACTCAACAACCATGGCCCACACACGCCCCACTCCACGCTATATAGCTCCCAATTTCACTGTATCGAGTCCCCCTTCTCCTGACATGTACCATCGGGCCCTACCGATAGCTCGCTCTTCGTCGTCGCTTGGCGTTTCCGTCCCCTCTAGCCCACGTCTGTCGCCTTTGTTGCCGTCTGCAACGTTTCCGTTTGCAGACAAGGGCTCAATTCCAGTCGCTATTAGTCCAAAAGAGGGAAATGATGGACCAAGGATATGTGGAATGCCGTTGAAATACGTTTCGTGCGTTCTTTTGCAGCCTTCGTGTCCGAAATATACTCAATCATCACAGCCTGGTCACATTAGCTGTTCAAAACGCAGCACTTTCTATCGTCATGCACTATTCACGAGTCTCGACTCCTCCAGCACTGTCGTACTCGCCTGCAGCAGCAGTTCTCCTCAACGAAATTCTCAAAGGCACAATATCTTTTATAATCGCGCTTTCAAGAGTACGTGAAGTGTCCGAGACACAGTGGCACCGCAAGTCTCTCTGGGGTATTATGTGTGCCCTTCCATGGCCCGGTTCGCGGCCTTTTTGGTCCCTGTGCGGTGAAATATTCAGCCGAGACTGTTGGAAACTCTCCATCCCCGCTATTCTCTATGTCGTCCAGAACTCATTGCAGTTCGTCGCAATAAGCAATCTCCCCGTGGCCTCGTTCCAAGTGACGTACCAAATGAAGATCCTGACCACCGCCGCCTTCTCCGTCGCGCTTCTCCGCAAGAAACTCAGCTCGGCAAAGTGGCTTTCGCTCTTCTTCCTCGCCATCGGGGTCGGTATTGTCCAAATCCAGAGTTCCTCAGGTGACACAGGCCCCAAGCACACGACTGTTGGCAGCGCGCATGAATACCACGTGCACATCATGAACCCCATGAAAGGCTTCGGAGCCGTCACCGCGGCCTGTTTCACCTCGGGCTTAGCTGGCGTGTATTTCGAGATGGTCCTCAAAAACTCACGCGCCGACCTCTGGGTGCGGAACGTCCAGCTCTCCCTCTTCTCCCTTGTCCCCACCCTCCTCCCTATCCTCTACGCGGAGAAGCCCGCAGAGTCCCAGGGCCTCGTCCTCGATCTCTTCCGCAACTTCGGCGCCTGGGCCTGGGCGACCGTCGCGATCCAGGTCTTCGGCGGCCTCGTAACCGCTATCGTCATCAAATACTCAGACAACATCTTAAAAGGCTTCGCCACGAGTCTCTCCATCGTTCTCTCCTTCCTCGCCTCCGTCTTCCTCTTCGACTTCCACATCACCCTCTCCTTCATCATCGGCGCATCGACCGTCCTCAGCGCAACGTGGATGTACAACCAGCCCCCAGGCAAGGAACCCACTATCATACTCACCCGCCAGACGGAGAAGGGCAACAACTTCCCCGGAAGCCCCATCATGTCCGACGAGCCTATCCTTGGCCAGTTCGGGCGCAAGAAATCATCAACGTCCTTGGCCATCGCCAGCGCGCTCGGCATCAATATACCCAACCAGGGTGCAAGCGGGGCCAGCGAACTAGGCGAGATGCTCGACACGACAAGGTACAACCAGGCGCCGTATGGCTCGCCCTATGCCTCCAGGACGCCCTCCCGGGCCCCGACGCCGATTCCCAGGCCGCTCCACTCGGAAAACACCGCCACCCCCCCTTGACAGGGGGCTATAGACTGCAGTGTTCCAAAATATGATGTGAAATTTACAATGTGATGTGATGTGACGCCCCCCCCCTCCTCATGACGATGTTTCGATCTCCTTGTTTTATCTCTTACTTTACTTCTTTTACCTTAGATACATTACCCCACCCATTTGAAATTCTTTACGATCCCCTTTCAACGTTTTAACGGTGCCGCACACCCTTCCTTCCTTCCTCCTCCTCCTGTTCCCTCCGTGCTCCATCGGCTTCCCGTTCCTCGGCTGGTTCCTTTTCTTCCTCCCCGCCGCTCCTCCCGCCGTAAAACTTCGCAACTCCCTCTCTCTGCCCCCTGTCCTGCCATACCGTTACCCCTACCTTCACCCCGCATATAATTTTTACTTGTTATGCATATATACCCCGTGGTCTCTCTCCAATCCCCCCACACCCACCTTTTTTGGTTTTTGCACCCGCTTTCAAGTAGCAATCACATACAGCCAGCCCATACAGATGCAACATACAACACGTGCCAATTTTTTCTTTTCCCCCTTCAAGTTCTTTATCTCTCTCTGTGTGTGTGCCCTCGTTGCTTGATATCTGGTTTCTTGTTTCAAAGGGTTATGTCGATTCTTTATTTCTTTTCTTTTTTGATCTTAGTTTTTTTTTGGGCTGCTGATACAGCTTGGTGGTACGACGATAGGATCGTGAACCTAATGAGCAGCTTGAGACAACAACCTCGGAGGTATTCGAATGGAGCTTTCGAATCCCGTTCGGAATATCCTCCCCTTCGTCGGCTTGAAGCTTCAATTTCACCCATGGGTTCAGGCTATATTATAGCAAATCAGGCGCGGTCCGACCAGAGGTTGGCATCTTTCCTCCGAGTCATGGATGGATATATTGCGTTAGATGAGCAGGGCGTTCTTTTGAGTGGGTGTGACCAAAGAATCAAGGGTTGCACTGTTCAAGGAGTATGGACTGATACCATTGGAAGGTCTCCTCAGCACTGCTGAGGGGGGAAGGTCGGTCGGCAATGTCAGAAGAAAGGCGAACCTCTGGTAATCGTGGAGAGAAGATAACGCGAAGAAGGGTAGGTGGCCCAGCACTTAATTACAATCCTCGGCACAGCATGCGTAGGAGAAAGGCCTAGAAAGACGCCCAAGTGAGTTGAAGCCCTGTAAGATATACGACAGCCTTTTGAAGCGGTGGAAGAAAGGCTTCGAAAGACCCGAACGTGAGGACAAAACCATCAGTGCCATGTCCAAAAAATAACAGGTGTCTAAATAAACTGTTTTTCACCGTCGCATTTGGAAATCACCTTTCTTTGTGGAACATTACTTAGTAACATCTGTCCCTTTATGTGTCGCCACTCCAAGCTAATTCACCACAGCCAGGTTTTTCCTGGAAAGCCATGCAGGAATGGGTCCCCGAATTCCATCCGCGCTAAGGACAGGGAAGATACACAGATTAATATTGCTCGCCTTCAATGAGCTCCATGCTCCACAAAGTTACTGAAAGTTCGAGGGCGATGTGAACACACATGGGAGAACACGTAGAGAGTGATGATGCTATGATCAATTGATTTGGATATGTACATAACGCCGTGAAACCCGGTTGGTACAGAAGAACTTGGCAGACTCTGATGTTACAGGATGGAACTTGAAGTGGGTCAACTTTGACAAAGAAGTGGTCTCCTTTTCGCGCCAGAGATGTGAGCACCACGCAGAAGGAGAAACAATGAATTCTAAGAGTGAGCAGGAAGATCGAAGAATCAAATGACTGAACCTCGACCCCGTTCACTAGGAAAACCAACTGAATAACTTGGTGGAGGATCGTCCGAGAGTCCATGTGCCCAGTCGGAGTGGAGTTGCGCTTGCAGATATTCGATCTCACCCCTCATCGTGTCCATTTGCTCCTGCATGCCTGTCATCCTATCCCTTGTCCTGTGCAAACGACTGAACGACAATAAGGGACGTATGCGGGGAGATTGCTCTTTCGCATCTTCCCCCGCAAGAATATTCATCTCTCGCGTCAAGCCTCTGATTCGACTGTCAATATCCGCCTGTCGCAATCGGCCTGTGTATTCTGAGTGGGTTTCTTCGCCGTTGGAGCTATAAGGAGGTGGCAGGGTTGGGGGCCGGGCTGGAAATGCGAAGTTCCGTGCCAGAGGGGTATGTTGTCTCATCTCTGGGGGTAGGAGCCCGTTGATGGAAAAGGATTGGTCTGCATACTCTCCGAATGATGGAGGGTGATTCCTGTGCCTTAGCCGGCGAAGGCAAAAGAAGAAGATGACCGCAATTAGAAGCAGAACAACTCCCCCGGCTGCAACTCCTGCGATAGCCCCTACTGGAACAGAATGATTGACAGGGAGTATGGCAGTAGGTTTTGGTGTAGCAGTCGTTGTTGGTGAATTACCGCCGGTCGAAGAAGCGGATTGGGAACTTGTAGTTATGAGTGTATCGTCGAACCTAATAAATTAGCCATGTGAGCTTAAGCTGAATACCCGATGAACAATTAAACTACAAACGTGTACTTCGCGTAGTCAAAACTGGTAAAGAGGTGTCGATCGACTCCGGATGTTGAAATGAGGAGTATGTGATTGGTATTCGGGAGACTGTCTTGTGAGAATACGAGAGCGTTGAATTCGTAGTCGGGGCTAGATGTCGGAATGTGATGATACGTTTCGATCAACTGGCCGTCAAGGGTGAAGTTCGCAAGCGTTTCCGAAGTAATTTCAGGGCCGACGTTGTTAGCAAGGATGAAGTAGACATATATGGCTGTGCCTAGATTCAATGGTGAGCTTACTGCCTTCCTTAACAAAAGCAGATAGGAAGAAAATACCTTGGAAAGAAAACTGTATAGACATGAACGGGAACTTTTCTTGCATGTACGTCAAAGCAGAGTACGTTTGCATAAACACGTCGTCCAGAGGTGGCTTGATCTTACATCCACCGCATGCTGGGGTTTCCCAGGGAACATTCATGTATATAGGCTTCGCTCCAGTAATCAAGTCCCCCGCAGTATCATCTATAGTGCGATTTGTGACAGCGGATCGAGCAAAAGGCAGAAAAAGGAGAGACAAGACATAGGGCATTCCGAGTTGCAAGTACATTCTGTCAATGACGAAGGGAAAGGATGAGCGCTGCGGCATGACAGCGCAAGGGTATTTGTTCCTTGCCGGTGGCATCATACCACTTAGACCGTTGGAGTACACATGACAGTTGATCATGATATGCCAGCTACGTTACAATCGATGCAACCATCTTTAGCGGTAGAACAGTAACGAAAAAAAGCGCAGTTGAAGCCTCAAGAAGTCCATGATCACTACGATATTGGCGGTGGCAGAGCGGTGTGATATTTACATAAGTAGAAGTTTTAGGTTGTCGTGCTAGGTGATGTTCACAACTCGTGCAAACATGTCAGTTTTCTCCAAATTGAAATTAGACGCCACCAATGTTTCACGCATCCCAACTTTGGGACCGATGTTGACATCAACTTTATTTCCGACTTTGCAAAGTTGGGGATCGAAAGTTGGGCCCCAAAATAGATCTTTTTTAAAAATTGTGCTCGCGACTTCGATTTTCAAAGTTGGTCAACTTTACGACCCCAACACATGCGCAACACGAAGAAGGCAAAGGCCACCAGTGCTACTGCTGCTGCTGGCGCTGTTTCCTCTGCAAAGCCACGAGTTGAGTGGGCTAAAAATCCTCTACCTCACCGATCATCCCGTGTTTCGCACCAAGCTGTTTTCTGACTCAACCATCGAAGCAAAAAATGAAGATCGACCCAAGGCTGTAGGAAAAGATGGCAAAACTCAACAGTATATTGTGTTGGTGCATCACATTTTTGGAGGTCTACCAGCTTTCTCAACGACCTTGTTAAAGCCCCTTGCTGTGGCTGTTGAAACACGCCTTCGCAGTCACAGCTCTCGCCTTCGATTTTGGCACCAACTTTCAGAAAGTTGGCATCGAAATAGGTATCAAAGGCGAGTCCAAAGTTGGGACCCGTGAAACACCCTAATGTCTTAGCGCGCGACGATGCATCTGATCTCTGCGTTCCAGAGACATGATCATATGTGCCGAATTTCCCATAGTCAACCAACTGAAAAAGACCAGTATAACTGTCTTGTGGCTCTGCTGCGTACATGCCGTGCCCCATATGAGCTTGATGTGAGCCGGTGCTCCCTTTCGTTTTGTTGCCGAATATCCGATCCTTTGTGTAGTCGGGTACGGGGAAAGTGAGGAGTACGTTCAACTCCTGTCATGATGGGCCCGAATCTACGAAGCTTTTCCTACCACACGTTCTCGGAGCCCATGTCTGGTTTGCGGTCGTTCATCACCAACCTACCCAGATGGGTGTCCGTCTTTGTTAGACGTAGCATGTACATCGCTAAATAAGTTGGCTTCCTCTGTCCTTTCTGCTTCATTTTCGACAGCAGCAATGGGGTGGAATCAACTCCGATACTTGGCGATACGCATCAGATGCTTTCATCCACTTCGCCCTACTCCCTATATGGAAAACCCTTCAGCTTTTATATCAGAATCATGTGGACATTCTTTTGCCCTTCCATCGCCCGCATTCCCATCACTTACCAGTCTCTTTTCTACCGGTCCACATCTGGACTCGTGCATTCAATTAATCAAATCAATGTCCCCCCGGATCCATCCTATACTCACTCACTTTGATCTCTCAACAAAGCCCAGTCGTCGATATCTCGAAGTGGCCAGAACTTCTCTCCCTCATCGGGAATATCTGCCTACCGACATGTCCTCGTTACTTGACTTTGTGAAACAATTGTTTATAAAAAAGGCTTACCTATTGTAAGCTCCGTCCACCGCCCCCGACAAAATATGATGCAGAGGTATATGTCTGGTCAAAGGCCTGATCCACCCGGGGTAGAATGAAACAATGGGACGGTGAGCAGGACGCATTGTCGGAATTTTCTGCAGGCAGATAATAGGTTTCGCCCCAGTTGGTGAACCGCCGTCAATGGTCCGATTGAGAGCCTTGCCATCCACTAGAGACGACTGTAGATACGCAGAAAGAATAATGGGAAATAACAGGGCCATTGGTAAGGTTTGATCATCGAAGAAGAGGTAAGAGAAATGGGCGATGGTGAAACGCATCACGGACAGAACGCTCTGATAATTGATGACCTCTTCGGACAGTCGGGGCACAACTGCATGCAATGGAGATTCGGGGTTCCATGACCACAATTTGTTGTGCATCATTGCGTAGGGAATTAGCTGGAAGACAGATGAATATTGAGGAGTCAGGTAAAAGTTGGCTCAGGCATCTCTCTCGTCATCCCTAACAAACGGGTCTCACATTAGGCGCTCGAAGAACTTGAACGAGGTCAAGAAACGGAACATTTCAGCAGGGAAGCCTTGACGTCGATATTAATGCGAATGATACCCAGGCGAAGGCTTGTGACGTTGCCCTTATAAGTCGGCAATTGTGAGTCCTCATGGCGATATTCTGCTCCTGCAACTCCCACGCCGAGACTGGCGCAAGCCTCGACGAGCTCGCTGTCCCGATGCTTCCTGAGCTGGTTCGAACTGACTACGTTCAAGGTAGAGTGGGAAACTAGATGACCCAGTGAGGTGCGGTCTTTGATCTGAGGAAACAGCGGCTCCGCTAGTGCGGGAAGGACATCACGATATTTTCGCGTTTAGGAATGTTGTTTGGTGAAGGAAGACGATCGTTGTTTCTGCGTTGGTGAAAGAGGAAGACCAAGCGCTATTATGGACGCCAGGGCCCCACGAGACACAGCCGACGATGGGCTCCGATGGAACCCCCACTATGTGCGGCTATAGGGTTGCTATCAGCACCATTGGGAATAATTGTGGAATCTGATACTCGAGTTGTTAAACTTGGCGCTGCCGTCTGCGACGTGGTGGAAAATGCCCGATTCTTTACTGCCCGCTCTGAAGTTGCAAATTGTTTCCATCCCTGCGTTCGACACCTTGTGTACGAGATGAAACACACCTAGATATCAGCACCTGTAGATGATAGGTGTTAAAGCAACGATCTTTAGATAAGATGAGAAAAGGGCTTGCCTGTGAACGAGAATTGTAGAGTCCTTCCACCGCTCCCGACAAAATACGATGCAGATGTATGAATCTGATCAAAGGCCCAATATACTGCATAATCAAACAGTGCGATGGTGAGCAGGCCGTATTGCCCCAATTTTCTGGAGGCAATATATAGGTTTCGCTTCAGTTGCTCGATCACCATTGGTGTCGTCGATGGTCCGATTGAAAACCCTTTCCAAAAACACTAAGAGACCCATAGGGAAGCTCTGCCCATTATCAAAGAAGAGTTGAGAAAAAAATACACGACGGTGATGTCTTCAGAACTTGTTAGAGTCAGAGCCACTATAAGAAATATATATTCATCTCCTCGTCTGTGATGATGTCGGGGTTCCCAAGGTACCGGGCTGTTTTGTGGGACTTGGACAGCCAAAAGAGTTCTGCATCATCGATTCCAGCAGGATTGGCAGATTTAGGAGGCAACTTCAGCCTCAACAGAGCTCAACAGGCTCTCGAGGTACGACAAAGGCAGTCAGAATGCAGTTCTCTGATCGTCCGCAGAAGAAATCAGGCTGCGACGTTTGAAGGAGGTCCTCATAGTCCTAGCGGCACTGGAAAACGGGGTCACGTGTATTTTCGTGTTCTAAGATATTGTGGATTGTTTACGCGTTTTACAGTTGGACTTGCACAATGCTTGCAGTTTCTGCCACCGGGACCCTCAGTCTTCTCGACGCCACAGAACTCAAACGGGCCCCTTCTTCAGTCCCTTCGTGTCTCTCCCTCACTAATGTGACCTGCGCCAGCACCTGGTCATTTGATAACAGTGCTCTCTTTCTCGCATCACCCCAAAGTATTCACAGATATGACCTCACTTCAAACGTTCTCAAGGACATTTATACGTCGAAAAGTCAGGAGCACATATCCCATATTGTCTGTAAAGATCAAGGGACCCTCATATACAGCGCGGGAGAAAAGGTGCACCTGCTGGAGTGCGGTTCAAATGTAAAGATTGCACAGACAATCGAATCACACAAGTCCTCAATCACATCATTATCCTTGTCAAACGACTGCACTCTTCTTTCCACAACATCTTCGAATGCAGTACACGTTCACAATCTGACTCTTGGGTCACATACTGTGCTCAGAGGACTCGCTTTAGCCGGTCAAAATATCTCGACTTCGGCTTTTCATCCACATGCCAGAACGCGGCTGCTTCTAGGGATCGGGAAACAACTGGTGGTATATGACACTACCCGGCCCTCTGGCCCTCTCAAATCAATCCCTTTGAGCGATGTTACTTTGGGTGATATCGTGGCAGTGGCATGTAGCCCGTTTAGCAAGACTTTGGTTGCCGTAGCGACATCTGGAGGACATGTTGGGCTCATTGATTTAGAGAAAGAGAAAGGGTGCGTGTTATTATTTATTCTTTTTTTTATAGCTGTATTTGATCTGATTGTCTACCAGCAGCTTATTTCGAACACTAAATCTCAAGGTTCCACTCACGGCGCTCGGGTTTTCTGCAGAAGGTGCGGCACTCTACCTTGGGACAGAACACGGGAAAGTTCTTGTCTTGGACTTGCGGGCTCTGGATAAACCACCGAAAGCAATCACGGTCAGCGAAATAGGATGTCGAATTGAGACAATGTGTGTTCAAGTAAGTGTACTCCTCATCCACTCGAACTGCTGCTAATGCCGCTCGATTTGTCAGCGCAAACTTAAACCAGGCGAAGCCAGTACAAAGGCGCCAACAACTGCTGCTGCAACATCTAAACCAGCAGCAGCGCTCGATGCTAATCCTACGCGGAAATCGTCTGCACAAGCAGCAGTGCTGAAACCTACCCCGAAGGCGACCCTTTCTCCTGTTCGTCCACGTGTAACTCGTGCATCACCCGCCCAGCCTCTCCCTTCGGCCTCATCTAAAGACTCTGTAGTCTCAGCCAAAGCATCCCCCAGGAAATTATCAGCAGAAAAGAAAGTTTTTTCGCCAGTGCGAGATCCTCTTGGGAACAGTGCCGGCGATATCTCCGGTACGTGGATTTGACCCATATACAGCCCATAATACTAAGCCTTTTTTAGTTCAAATAGAGACCCTTAAGGGTGCTCAAACGAAGTCAACCCCTCTCAAGCCAGAAAGGAGATCGTCTACGTCACCTGTGCGTTCGCGGCTGGTAGCTACGGCGGCGCCCAGTTTATCCGCAATCTCGTCGCGAACGACCATTCGGGAATCTGCGTCACATGAAGAGCTGCCTCGGCGTTCGAGGACCGTCCCAGCAGCCACTCGAGCAAAGAAATCCTCCTCCTCTTCAACTATGGAATCCTCCACGCTACCAAGCAGTACACATCTTACCGTCCCATCTTCGGATACACTACAACTTCCAAGCGAACGAGTATCCTC
>JAFLHD010017810.1:0-18334 GCA_018856295.1 Blastosporella zonata
TGCCTACCTTAATGTTCGGGACACCTTGAGAGAAACCTGTTCCGACCGGTTGCTCGACCCAGAGGACACTGGACAAGTTCGTCCAGCTGTATTCGTTTTGCGTAGGTTTCGCTTGACCCCAACTCCACGAGAAGGGCTACCATACGCGTCAGGACTGGAAATAAATGCGGAGTAGAAAGTGTTCACGTACCCCGTTCTCTTGCAGAAGACCTTCTAGAGATGAGCATCCGGGACCACCATTTGTCCTTTGTACGATCAGAAAATGGGGAGGAATTGCTAACAACGTGCATTCCTCACCAGAAGATGAGATCGTCAAGGCTGCCTTGCGGGCCGGGTGGGAAGAACCAGAAGAACAGCTGATACGCGTGTAAATGAATTGCCGAACGCTCAGGTCAACTCGTGCTCACCTTACGCGTCTCATTGGCGTCTGCGCTGATAGGCAGGAGACCCGACCAGCTAGGTCCAACGTCAAAATCAACCTCGGGGATGCTGGTTCCGTCAACGTAAAACTCTGAACGCGAGTGCCAGTGAGACGTATGTTCCGTGGAGTGTGGGCTGAAGACGTACCAGAAGCTTTCGGGTTCGAAAACGTGATATTGAGCGGGACAGTGCGTTTAACGGGGAAGGTGTTCTGAAAGCGTTTAGCAGCGGTGGCCTGGCGAGCATGAACATCCGCCTTGTGAAGCTGGCGCGCTTCGCCCCTGAGTAGGCCGGAACCGATGACCAAAGCCAAACAGAGTTTGGAGAACATTACTGGGGCCTTCCATGACGAATCGATGGCTTGTATATTTAAGGCGATCGCTTAAAATGATGCGGTCCACGCTGGTCCACGGCTGCAATGAGTTATCGAATTCAAATTAGCCGAAGTGTCGAGTTTATCTATGTATCTAGCGCCCTGTTGAGCGACCTTATGGACTCGATGGTATGTACCACATGGCACTTTATGGGGAGATAACCTCAGAAATCACACTTGAAAGTTGATAGGGGAGATGCACATGCAGGTATGCTCACCTATTTCGAACACTTTGTTTATTTATTTACACCACTGTGTCAACCAGGAACCGAGGGAATCGAAAGGGGCGGAAGAGCGGACGAACTTCTTCAGGTACTTAATATATACATGGTACATATCCCAAAGAAATCTGACCATGGCCAGAGGAGTTCGTTGAAGATTATGTTGCCGACCTTGGGAAGTTGATGGTGGTGAGCAACGAAAAATAGTTTATTTGGGGTTTTAAAAGTTTGATCGCCGCGGTACTCATTGTCGCTCTTCTCATGTACCTCCAACGTGGCACATAGAGCTATTTCAGACCAATCACGACTACATGTAATCAGGGTATCTGGAATGTCCGTGGTGGCATGCATATGTGTGCAGGCCGCTGTGACGAGCGCAGAAGAAACAAAAGAGGTTTGCGGAGACCAAATCCAAGTTTAGATAAGACATGAATTGATTTTCAGCGCCCACGTTGAGTCGTCATGTGTATCAATCACACTTTCGCCGAGGAAACACGTCGGTGACAGCTCAAAGCGATGTCATGATCCCATATTATTATCTGATCTCTACCACGACATATGGTGCGTGAAGTTCCACGCTACTTGTTATCCGAAGACCCATTTATTCTTCGCACAGCATAGATATATAATCCGCAATTAACCCTTCCCACCAACTGCGCCCACGTCGACATGTTCTCCCACCTATGGTTGGCGCTTATCGCTACGGCAAGCGTACTCGGGGTCCAAGGGCGCCAGCTGCGTAAAGCGGATATCCACGCACGGCAAGCAGAGGCTGCTAAACGTTGGCGCACGACCCCGGGCACCGCAGCTGCCCACGCACATTCTTTGCCTATCAAACGTGCCGCTCCCCAAAACATCACATTCTCGAACCCAGCGGCGTCCCGTACGTTCTTTTCTCTGCATTTTCACAACCCTTCATGATGATGTCATAAGAGTTCTATGTCAACGGGACGTCCATACCTGAGGTCGATTTTGACGTAGGCCCTAGTTGGTCAGGTCTATTACCCATCAGCAGCGACCCGAATGAAACACGCAAAGTGAGTATCATTCTGTTTTGCATCTATCGCATCTCACATCCTGACTTTAATTTAGTTGTTCTTCTGGTTCTTCCCACCGGGTCCTCAAGGAAGCCTTGACGATCTTATCTTCTGGTCTGCACTCCTTCAACGTTTTGGTTTTCTCTTCGCTAAAACCGAATAGGACTAACGGTGGGCCGGGCTGCTCAGCTCTTGAGGGTCTTCTTCAAGAGAATGGTGTATGTGCCTATTGACCAGCAAAATCCAGAGGATATTAATCGGAGTTATTGCATTACATCGTATACTTAGCCATTCCAATGGAGTTACGGCCAGGCAAAGCCCACAGTCAACGAGTTCAGCTGGACGAACCTTTCTAGTGTCCTTTGGGTGGAGCAGCCGGTTGGAACAGGGTTTTCTCAGGGAACGCCCAATATTAAGGTTTGTCTCTATTGTCGAGTTCTTTTATACGAATTTGACCACTGACTGCATCGCTCAGAATGAAGACGACCTTGCTGCACAGCTAGTTGGCTTCTTGCAGCAGTTCCTCGAAGTATTCTCAGAGCTAAAGAATAAGAAATTATATCTCAGTGGAGAGAGCGTGCGTTCATCCAACCTATCTCTCTCCCTAAATCATTCTAATGACTTATCATAGTACGCTGGAACCTATGTACCCTGTGAATAAACTCTGATATCCACTACTTTAACGGCTCACGTTTACTTTCTAGATATCGCCAACTATATCTACGAAAACCCGACTCTCCTCGACCTCAGCCTTCGGGGAATATGGATTTCTGATCGTAATTATGCGGATTGATTATGTCTTTGGTAGTTGAACTGATCACTTTTTGTTTCAGCCTCACTCTCGTGGGATGTCGTTCAAGAACAGATTCCCGCAGTAGACTTTGTTCACAAATACGAAAATGTCTTTGCTTTCAAGTGAGTTTGGAGCACCATTAGAACGCACCCGGAAGTTCTTATATATCAATTTCTCTAGCCAAACTTTCATGGCGCAGCTCGATGCTCTGGCAGAAAAATGCAATTACGCTGGGTATTTTGACCAACATGTCACGTACCCACCAACAGGGTTGCTCCCCCTTCCGGGAAAGTCGATCTTTGCGGACCGGGGCTGTGATGTGTGGGACATCATCTTCGACGCTGCAGTGACCCTCAACCCCGCATTTAACATCTACCGCATCTTCGACACATACCCTATACTTTGGGATGTCCTTGGGTTCCCGTAAGCCTCTTACATCCCTTCAAACAACCTGTTCGTGTGCTCAACTAACCGTCGATCTTGCAGGGGTTCATTTGAACAGACCCAGGTTTCACCTCTTTACTTCGACAGAACGGATGTGAAGAAGGCGATCCATGCCCCAGTTGATGTAGACTGGACTGAGTGCTCTGCGATAGATGTATTCCCAAAAGGAGATGGCAGCCTTCCGTCTGCCCTCACTGTCTTGCCGAACGTCATTGAGAAAAGCAATCGGACTGTCATTGTCCATGGCCTCGCTGATTTCATTCTCATTGCTGAGGGGTTAGTGGTGATTTACTTCGCCATGAGCCGTAGCTGATGACAAGCTAGGACGAGAATTATCATTCAGAAGTAAGTATCGTTCGTGTCTTCTGTTGTACTATGTCCTTATACACATTGCCTCTTACAGCATGACATGTGAGTCAAAAATGGTGTTTTCTTTCTTCTCCTAATCATTGAGACCCAATCAGGGAACGGAAAGCAAGGGTTTCAAACGCCAATCGCTAACGATTCCTTCCTTGTTGATGGCGTTGGTGCCCTGGGAAATACCCACACGGAGAGAGGGCTTGCCTACGTCGAAGTCAAACTGAGTGGACACATGTACGCACCAACATTTGTGATCTGGCCATCCCTCTAACAACTTCGTTTATGTAAAAGGGTGCCGCAGTTCTCACCCTTGGTAAGTAAGCTACGTCTGATGTTATTTCCATCGCTGATGGATAGATCTGCAGGCCGCATTCCAAAGTATGCAGTACTTGTTGGGCGCGAGAGCATCCCCATAATTCTCGAAGGAAATTATGTTTCGGTAGTAAGCTATCTACGAACTGTCATGCTGATGAAGAGTGAGTATCTATGCTAAAAGACCCGATAAGTCGTAATCTACAAAAACACATTTCTCCCATTCCAAGACGGAGCCATGGTATGTCACACCCCGAATGTAGAATCGAACCTTTGCCTTTCCGGCACCGACCTCAGACCAAAATGGAAGTTCATTTGGCACTACCTCGAAGCTATTGCTCCGCCCGTTGAACCCTGTTGTGCCGATCCATATGGCTTCTTCCGGTTGACCGACGTGGTCGTTATCAGAGTACAGAATCCCATATACATTGTAGTACATGAACCGCGGAAACCAGATGTTGGAGGGCTGTACGGTGAAGGCTGAGACGGGATCGTCGGGAGAGTTCACGGTGATGGCTGTTAGAGGCTGGAAAGAAGCGGCGACTTCCCATGAGAGTGTTCCGGGGGTATCCTTAGACGCGGATGTAGCGAAATTTGCCCATAGCATCGTGGGACTGTGGACAGCTGTGGCGAGTGGTGGGATCGCATACACGTTCAACTGCCCGACACGGATCTTCACCGCCAGGTCCTTGGCGGCATCTTCAGCTACGATGGCGACCACAAGCCCGATAGCACCTGTCTGTGTGACTGCTCCTTGCTGCTCCGTTGGAACGCTCAGCTGAATGGAAATTTTCGTCCAGCCACCTGGCAGGTCGACATCCGATACAGGAACGTGCTGAACTTCAAAAGGAGTGTCATCCGCAGACAGAGGTTTCACGCTCATTCCGAGGTCGATATCAGCCTGCCCGGCATCATTTACCTTGTAATAAAGTGTGGCTTCATACGATTTGCCGGTCGAGACAGACACTGTCTGTATGGGCACCCAAATGCATCTGAACATGGCGTCCTCCTCCTCTGAGCTTGGACACGATATGTCGAGTGTATCGAAAGGATCAGGCGGCGGGTTACGTGGGAAAAAGCTTGCGATGGGCTGGAATGGGCCATGAGGGCATTCGGGTTCGCCTTCGCGTCGAGGGGTTTGGGGGACCTCAACCTCTCCACTAACAGGTCCAACCCATAATTTCCGATCGTACTCCCACCATTTATCCCAGTTCCATCCAGGCTTATCTTGCTCACTTTCCCATGTCCATCCTTGTCCGAAGAGAGCGACACTCAGACCAAGAGAGTCTGGGGCAATGTGAGTGATAGCTTTGTAGGATCCGAAGCCTCCACCTCCGTGTGATCCGCGGCCCCAGACATCGACGCCCATGTAAATGTCATTCAAAGACTTTTTCGACGTCTGAGGCTGAGAATCTGGGGCGTTTCCGGTCAAAGCTGGATTCAGAGTAAGAAAATATTCCGCTGTGGAATTAGGATAACTTGGAGGCCACTACGACGTGGTCATTAAGAATTTACCACGGAGAAAGAGTGAGAACGTACGGTGTAATTTGTGAATATAGTGGTGGAAGAAAGGAAGAAGGGAAGATTGAAGCTATTCAGCCGGTCTTGCCATCGCAGCTGACCGGTGAAAATCACGCTGTCGTACCTATTGATGGATGAGATATAAGGATCTTTCAGCAGCCTCTGAAGTTACCAATGTGTTTCTCCATGGCTCCCAACCTTAGCCAAAATCTCTGATTGTAGAACTGTTATCCACGCAGCAAGTGTTCGCGACTGCTCGACACCGCCACGGAGGGGGCACTCAAAATTCAAAAGGTAACCATCAAAGCCGCGTTGGGCTGCCAACTCTGCGAGCAGTTTGGCATAATGCGGAGACAAAGGAAGCGAGGTGGATATGGGAGCCGCCTTGGCGGGCCCATTCACTGATCGGGGCAAATGTCCGACTAAAAGGCGAAGACAATCTTCCTCACCCTCATCCTCAAAGATCCTTTGAGAAGGTCAATAACACTTTCACAAGAAACAAACGTGACCCACAGGGTACCAAGAATCTTGGCGCCTTGCCGGTGGGCTGCCGTGATCCACCCAGGTGGGGGAACTGTAACGCGATGGTGGGAGAAGCTAGAGGAGAAAGTTAGTTGACGCAGTACGTAGTTGATAAAACTGACTTGCTATACAAAGGTATCACAGCTAGACCAGAAGTTATATGTATATGAGAGTCCAGATGGGTTTTCAGTATAGCCTCCCTAGTGCCAATGAGAACAATGCTGGAGGGATGAAACCCTATGCTACCTTGTAATCATGACAAACCTTTGGTTTATAGTTAGTAGGTATTTGTTTTCGCTAATTCACTGGACTGTACCAAAAGCTTCCCTCTTTGTCCCTGAAGTCCTCCGCCATCTGTTCGTGGAACGTATTTCAGAACGCCATCAAGCGTTCGATTGGTTGAGCCAGCAGCCCAAGTATCAAGCTCATTCAACGAGGAGAAATAGGGAGTGTCGATTTTTGTAGAAGTAGCCTTGGTGGCTTGAGGCATTACAGCTTCTCCAGGTTGTTGTGCAAAGCAAGTCTCAAAAGGCCTGACTGATTGATCAGTGATTACGATCAGTGATTTCGTGATCATCTCCTTTGATATCTGATGGCACCTGGACTAACTTTTACTGGCTGAACCTCAGTCTACTAGTATTTTATTGAGCGCCAGGGACAAGTATACACTGACGTTAAAATATTGTCCGATATTACGAGTCTCTGCTGGGTGAGTATGACAGGTTTCACTAAATATGGACGCTGGAACTGCCATTTGAATCAAGGGCAACTGGTACGCTATTATGATCTCTACCAATGCGGCCAGAATTGAGTTGACTGGGACGGGCGAAGGACGAAAAACTCAAGCCGGCGCTCGAAAAGCTAAAGGGGCCCGCATGTGCTCCTGGAGCTTGAGGGATTGACAGCCACCGGCGATAATTCAGGGCGAGAGTTCGTTGAAGTCATTCCCATTATGCCTTCCTATCTGGCCCACGAGGATGATTTGAGGTCAAACGGATTCTAATGTATCTCGTAACATTTTTAACACTATGTAGTCCCCTTGCTACTCGGCATTATTAGAACCTTTCGTTAACAGTGGATTTGAGTGAAAGAGCCACAGATCGCGCCATATCAACGTCAGCAACAATACTCGTATTCTGGGGCGTAGTAAGCATCGAATCTGCTACATGAAGGACACACTAAGGCCGTTGAGGCGATCTCTCCTACTAGAATAGTCAGACGCGTTGATTTCCATGTTATGAAATTCTAATAGTAGCTCGTAACATGACTGATATAAATACACGATTGATACTACAAGAACATGTAATTGTAAAAAGTGAAGTATGTGAGTCGTAACTCAAGGAATTCTTTTGTACTCTTGATTTTATCTTATTCATGACTTCCACAGCGTAGAAGTTGCATCGAGTAGATGTCCTGTTTTAGTGAAGGTGACACCTTCCGTGGCCAAGAGGTCGAGTTTCTGGTTGCAGTGCGTCCCGGTTTTATGCTTTGTACCCCATTCACCTCGAAACCCGCCAACAAATAAGTTGGACGCGATTACGCGGTGGCAGGGGATGTATGGCGCGAAAGGGTTATTCCTCAGCGCATTTCCAACTAGAGTGACGTGTTGGGCGAATCACTAACATTCTGAAAAACTGACATACCTGAACGAGGGGAGCCGCCGACAGAGCTGCAGACGTCCTTGTACGTAGTCACGCGGCCACAAGGGATGGTATACACAAAGTCATATACGTCCCATTGGTGTGGGGTCACCGCCTAATACAAGTTACAGCTCAAGTAGCTCTGAGCATACAGGTATGCTTACCTTTCCTTCATCTGTGCGATATGATGCACGTTCTGAAGATGTGCTCGGGTAAAATATAAGCTTCTCCTCAGGCAGCCTCAATACTGTGCGTATGGCACCTTCTGATGAAGGTCCTTTGTTTAAGCGCACAGTTTTGAGTGGCCCTTCATAGACGAATAAAGATTTTGCAATGCGTAGAGGAGGCATAAAAGTTCAACTTTTGAGCTGTGGTTTTGGTTGTGGTGAAACTTGTAAACTTCGACTGACGACCTTCGGAGGCGTTGATAACAAATCATCAGCACGTGCAATACGCGTGACCATATGTTGAACGCGTCACGGTCTTTGCGGGTTCCACTTCTTTTTTCTTGACGATCGACAAGATGCCCACACTTGGTGCAGCTGCACCGGAGCATCCTTGTCCTAGTAAGGGTTCTCAGGAGTCGACGGGACCTACCTCAGGATCGTACGAGGAATGTGTTTCCACTAGCCCAATACCCATAGTATCTTTGGATTGCGATGCAATAACAGACATCGTTGCAGCTAGGCTCGCGATGAGCTTCATAGGACATGTTTTGTTCTTGAAAAGCCAAGTTCCATTGTGAGGCATTCTGTAAACTTCAGATATACCATCGGCTTGACACTTGTTAGGCCCATCATACAACTGTGGAAGGTATCGAACACAAAAGTACGGAATATTTCTTTGAATGCTTTGTTTAACTCCTAACTAATTAAAATACGTTGATAGTCATCTGCACGAGCGATCAAACAACGAAACGACTTGTTATCGTCGTTTGACACGCTCACATCCCATCTAACCACTACATTCACGGCCCTTTCTTCTGCCTTTGCACGGGTACGCACTTTGACGAAAGAGGAAGCAGATAAAAACAATGAAAAGGTGGATCAGGCTCGCGTTTACATGGGCGTCTTTGTTGGTTCCAATGCTGCAACCGCCAAGGCAAAGGCGATGTTTGCTGTAGATGGTTTGGAGGTTAAAGCCATTGGTGCCCGAGACGACATCGTAGAACCCGGAGAAGAGCTGGAGGAAGATGAGGAAGATGATAATGGGAGCGATGAAGATGAAGAAGATGGGGAAGATGAGGAGGACGAGGACAGCGATGAGGATGAAGAGGACGCCGAAGAGGACGAAGAAGAAGAGACAGACGAAGAGGAGAGCTCATTTTTACCTCCGGAATCGCGCTCACCTTCTCCCGAGCTGTCATACCCCAGCCACGCGGAACAACAGCACGCTTTGCAAGTAGCGGAACGCCTGCTCGCACGAACACTCGCAGCAGCAGATGCCGAAGGGAATGGAATGTCCGCAGATCTACGTAGGCTCTTGTCGTCGCCTTCTATTCAAATATGTTTGACTGACAATGCCCGTCTCAGCTCCCACCCAAACACACATTCTTCTCCGTGCCCCACGTCGCTTCGTCCATCCGGCGTGGATACCGCGTCAGAATATCTCCGCGTCCTTGGAAAGCACTGGCTGGATGCCTCGGCGGGTGCTGTTGACAACGCGTCACTCTGCGATGTTGCGTTTTCTCCACAACGTCCGAATAATAACAGCCTTCTGACCTCTATTGCATCCGAAGACCAACCGATTGGATATTGACAATAAATAAGTATGTCCCACCCACGATATAAATCTTATTCTATCCTCCGTACTTTCAGACCGGAGGCGTTTCGCGTACAACGCTTCTTCCCATCACCATGGTGCACCACAGTCACGGACCCCTTGGAGTTAAGGAGTGCTCCATTGAAGCCACCTGTGTCAACTGAGGCCAACCGTCAACTGCTCGAGCGAACTTATTACTACTGTAATTCGGTTCCCAGAGACGCCAGTCTGTCAGCTGTGCTTTATTACATACGTCAGTAAGTAAATGAAGAGTCAAGCCTGAGAATACTTATCTCTGACAAGCCGCCCAGCCTGACGCAGCATCCAAGTTATAAGACCTTTTTCTTTTCGTGGCGTGCGCTGCCAAAGCTACCACTGCCACCGACAGCACGAGAGTAATGCTGCAGACGACATCTTTGATAGGTGGTGTGAAGCTAGCCCGCCCCAGGTGCCCCTTACGCTGGTACCCGAAACTTGCAGGTAGTTGCTGGATCTGCTGTAAGGCCCGACGAAACAACAGAGGGAGGTTCAAGCACCCCAAGCACCCAGATGTTTGGATGGTGTGGGGGGAGAAGCTGAATATATTTATTGTATGTTGGATATCATATGCAACCCTGTGCAATCATATGGTGTAGGAATACTTAGTTCTCCGAAGCCCTGCCGAAGCCTTGCATTTGGATGATGAATGCCCTCGTTTCCACCTCTTGTATACGCTTGCTCCTACTTTGTGCAATTAAGCCATGTGCGTCAGCATGAATCACCCAGCAATATATTACGCTCGTACAATCTGCACCACGTATAAGCCGTAAGCGTTCACGGTGTACGTGGTTATCGGAAAAGTGTTCACTTGGTTATTGGAGGTGAAAGTTACATGGAAAGTAAAGGCTCGAATCGACTACGTCTACAAGGTCTGAGGTATAGAGAAAGCGAGCATAGTACATAGAATTCACATTACAAGTCACTCCCTCAATTCTCCGAAGGCTTCCATTTGGCTTCAGCGTAGATGCGGATGGCTTCATTCGACGGAATATTGCTGTATACTTTGGCATCCGTCGACTTGTAGTTCCCTCCCAGTGTATTAAGGATGGTAAGTATGTTGCCTGACTTCCTTTGGTCCCATAGGTAGTCGAGGAAGATGAGATCGACGTTTTTGGCTTGTGTTGGAACAATAGAATTGATGATGTCAGGAAGTTTGATATAGGGAACTATCCGCTAAAACGGTAAGACTGTCAGAAACACGGGTACCCAATGCAGTGCGGAAATCCTGGCTCTTTAGGCCTGTGTGGTACTAGTGATATTTGTGAGCTTGAGGGGATGATAGAGGAGATAGGCTCGTCTACCTCATAGGTCACGGTATTAGCGTCCAAGTACTTCCTCGAGAACGTAGGTTTGCCACCGACACCTGGCAACTTCACGCCTGGGGAATATTAGGTAGATCATGGAACATTTAGAAAAAAAACTTACTCAGCCAACCTGCGGAGGATGGGGGGGGGGGGCTCAGTTCTCGAGACAAACATATGACAGTCTAGATGATACGCACCAATAGTTTCCATGAAGCGTCCACTCTGGAGTGACATTGAATAATCGTCTGGCTTATCTAAAAACAAAATGTTACAACTTCATGGAAGACATTTAACAAAAAGATATGCATACTGCAATTCCGGATGTGTGAGTGACCTAGATACGAGGTCAAATTTAGTACTAGAGATTAAGTGACAATATTACCGCCAAGGAATATGATAGGTGTCTTCTCATGTAGCTTGACACCGTTAACCTCCGCCCCGCGAATAGCGAGACGTACCGCTTCCCCTATAAAATTCTTTAAGTACTTGTTGAAACTTGGTGTGATTGTCAGGACTCTACGTACATTTGTTGCTCTTATCCAGGGGATCAACGGGCATGTGCCTAAATACATGGATCAATGAGTCTATCCAAGCACGAGCACAGACGGAAGTGGCAACGCACCCAGGAATTATGAACAAGTCGGCAGGCTTTTTGATAGCATCTAAAAACTAGAACCACAATTGTGTCACTGAATATTTGTAACAGCGTGGTAGATTCATACCCATTGTTCTTTCACCATGGCAGACGGAGCCGTCACAAATAGCTTGCCGCCAGCGTTGGGGTCTTGGTCGAAGCCTTGGAAATCGAAGAGAACACCAAAAGCCGTCACTGAGCGCTGCCTTAAAAAAAATTGGATTAAAATACAGCCTTCAAAATGCTTTAGTTTTAACCGTGACACTTACCTGAGAGTCTTGAGGTACTTGACCTGAGCTGCTCGGGTGTTTTAAGCGCTGTAACAGAATTAAGAGGTGACACACAAACCTCCAATCGGAACTTTTTCAACTTGACCAGACGGTTGGATGTACGCGTTTGACGTCAGGTATTTATCGCCAAACGTCTTTGGGAAGTTCTGATGGCTAGAGGTTTCACCAGTATGAATCATCGTCAGCACAGGTCCAAACTTGAACTTACACCTCCAATGCGACCTTATAGCTGTACAGTTCATGACTACGAGAGTCCGAGAATTAACAGGTCGTCACAAAGATCAGTCACGTCGATTACATACTTTCCAATCGTCAGGAGATCGTATGGCAAATCGTCAAAGATCTTGTCCGCCTGGAATACTCGTAAACTCGCAACTCAGTGGTACTGAAGTGAATTCACAAACTTGTTGACCAGGGATGCTGCCAGATGGGCCACCCTCGGTCAATCCAGATCCTAGGTAGGTTATCAGTAAAAGGTCATGCATACTCACACTATCTTACCATCGCGAAGATCGCCAGAATCAATCAGCAATAAGTCGGCGCCCGGTTTCTTCTGCGAGAACCACATGGGCCAATTGTATGTTATCAGAGTGAAACAAAACCTACCGCAGCGAGTTCCTTCATGCGGGTGACAAATGACGCGAAATCACCAAAATCCCCACTTCAAATCACGGGTCAAAATCTAACAGCAATGTAAACGGGACTCGTGTTTACCTGTAGTTTGGCTCTGGGAACGACGTCTTTTGGTGACCGAGCAGCCAACCGTGCGTATCCGTAGTGTGTAAGATGTTTATATCACCCCATTCGAGAGGCTTTGACGGCGGAGAGACCGACGACGGCGCAACCGAACGACGAACATGAGCGTGCCCATCACCGCAGGCGTACGCAGCTGAGAGGATGGAGAAGGCCTGGATGGCAGTCGCAATCTTCATGGTGACGAAGATGGGGAAGCAAACTGCTACCTCTTCGACCTTTTAACCGTCGAATATAGGAGTCATTTGAGCTGTAAAGAGAAGCAAAATGGGATGCGTACCATTCTCTAAGTCTTGTGCACATGCTGAGACGTGACAGATTTCACCGCTTGGTTCAAGTTAGAGTTAGCGTAAATTGAAGGTCGATTGAAGGCTAGCCGCTAGATGGAAATCTTGGCAAAGTGCTAGTGTAATTAATCCCGTTCGGAAATGGCATATCGCCTTGTACATACATACAGAGTTAGCGTAATGATCAAACCGTGGTAACTTTTCCTAATCAGGTCTGGTCCCCTTCAACCCCGCATCGATCCGCTTCTGTTGGTAAGTGAGGCAACACTGCAGGGTTACCTCGCTTTGGAGGACTGAGTGTACGCTTCGGGCCGCGTGTGGGACTTGTTTTCCGTGATATGAGATTAGTACATTTATTCGAAAGCTGGTCAAGATTCCACTGGAAGCAGTGTGCATTTAATTACGCCAGTTCTGATTCAGCGGGACGCGACGATGAGGACATGAAGAGATGAAGAGAGCCTGTTTCGCGCGATGATATGACGCATTTCATCGAAATTTCGTTCCTAAAACACTATTGCTCGAAGTCGAGGCGCCGTTCCTTGAAGGGTCTCGACAGAGAGAATTTAGGCCACTACTATCCCTTGCCCCGGACCGAAATTCAGTTTGACCATCACCGGCATGCTGAAGTACCGAACGACCTCAATAGTTATAGCCTCATCCAACTATTCGAACTAACCCATGACACTCAAATAATGTACGTACATGATATTTAACATGGTACTTTACCAGTGGTCACCGGTCATGATGTAAATGATTCAAGTCTGTGTGAAAGGTTTTTCATGGCAATCACGAGCGCCGGGACTTTCTAAAGCCCGGTTCGATTTTCAATCGCTCCGTAGCAGAGTAGAGTTCCAAACGCGAGTTTTGCTTTGAAGGCCGAGCAAATGCCATGCGCCAAAGGAGATGCTATGCCAGAGCACTAGAGAAAGAATAGAAGAATGGTTCTCAGGGAAATATATAACTGTACATGTGGCGCGTCGCAATTCTTTTCTATGGAAGACTCACTGTCCAAGTGTCGAAGTTCAGAACGATGGGAAGAATAGAAGGGTCATGTACCGAACCGAACTGAAGGAACTGATGTGTCAGGATCACTACAGCTGCTCGTCCGCATCGAGATTGTGTACACGTTTCTGTAGCCAAGTTCCACCATGCTGGCATAAGGGATGTCAAAGAGAGAAGGACACCTGACAAGGGGGTTAAACCTGCCCGTTCACATCGGCAGGGCAAGATAAAGAGCGAAGGCTTAGATATCTGGTGTGGATGTCTGTTCAAGGGAGTCCGGAGCTTTGACCATGAGCTCAGTAGCTTACTGGACGCCAACTTTGGGGCGCTCCAAAGGACTGTAGCTTGTAACCAATTCTCTCTGTCCCCTCCTGATTACTTCGTTTCGATTCCAAGGTTCATTGTATATTTTTAGACGGAGAAGGATGACGGCTGGTTGTCGAATAAGAGGATGGACTGGTGGTGGCGGGCTAGAGACCGTAGATTCGAATTAAAAGTCAGATATTCAGATGTTGAGCTGACAGGTTTTGACATTTGGTTGGACGACCACCATCATCGCCACCCAATACCGACTCTTGACCCTCAAATCCTCTCGTTTACTGTGCATTCCCTTTGAATATAATGTTAGTGCGATGTCCATCAATAGTGTGATGGAGCTCTCAATAGCGTGATGGTGGCCCCGTTAGTGTGATGCAAAAATCGTAGAATTTATGCCGCATCGACGACGGAATAAAGTGGATGGAACAGATCTACATCCCTCCCCTCAATCTTTTACTTAGGAACTTTGTACTGAGTGCGCGTTGTTATTTGGATGTCACTCACTAAATAAAAGCTGTTGATAAGTGCATATAACACAGTATCCAATGGTCAGACGATGAATCTCTCTTCTACGACGTGTTATACCGCGTCTTGGAGGAGCTTTATGGCATTTTGAAATCCGATCAAATCATCCATGGCAGTCATCACATTGTTAGTTTTTCTGGGCAGTGTTCCTTAAGGCTTATACTACCCTATCTCATTTTCATTATTAACAAAATTTTCCGTAACTACTGCTTGCTGTGGTAGAGGTAAACCATTCCCTTTCTTATGAATATCCTTTGAGCACTCATCTTTTTGTGGGGAACTTGACGCGTGAATGGTTTCCTGACCTGAGCACCACTTATAACCAGGGACGCAAAGGACATGTTGAAGCTTGAAGGCCACAGCAGGTAGACAGCAGGCTACCAATTCTAATGACATGTGGCCTATATAGGATGCCGATCAGGAACGAACTCTCAAGCCTCTCTCGGTGGCTGCAATTGTCGTTTCTCGGCTATTACGAGCACGCGGCCGTACGCGGCGTACAACGCGCCTCAAGGGTCCCGCTATCTTTTTGGAGCAATGCTCGAGCTAGCTCAGCTCCCTGATTTAGGGTCTGCGTACGAGGAGTTTGAGAAGCAATACGGGCCTAAATTTACCGTACCAGGGACCATGGGCTCTGATATCGTCGTTTTGTGCGATCCGAAGGCAGTGGCCCATTTACCCCTTCACATATCAACAACCGGCTCCCGAGTCCCGCCGTCCGCCTTTTGCCGTTGAATCGAAATGAATATTAGCTCAATAGCACCTGGCTGTGTACGTATTTTCTCACCAGGTTGACTCCAGACGACTCGCATATGCACATGAGTCGAGGTGCTCGGATGTTGTACCAAGGTACCTGCACGATCGCGAAGTTCTTCTTTTTTCTTAATTATTCTTCTTTGAGGGATGTGTGGAAATTTGAGTGTATTGTCTACTATGGGATATGTATGTAGCTTAAGAATACATCATGCAGTCAAATATGCTAGAGTTCAATGAAAAAGCGCGAAAAAGTCACAGATTCCATCTGAAGAAATTACAAAACACTGCAGCCGCCATCACCAGTGCACTTTAAAAAGGATATTTTAGTGAATAGAATCGACAAGTTTTCAAAGAATGGTCTTACGGAGGTAACTAGTGAGGAGTACGAGAGCCCCTACTGAAGGTCTCTTGAGGCAGTTCTGTTGACTTTTTTGGTGACCGACAAATCACCAAGTCGGTTTCAACTCTGCTCCTCTCGCCATAGAATGGGAATTTACTCTTTTGGAAATCCCAATTCTTTGCGGAAGCTAGCTCTAATATCTAATTCATTTATGCACCTTTATATGGTTAGGTAACTCTTTGAAAGGAAACCTGAGAGGCTGAAATTTTCTAGGCCACCGATGGCAAGTGTCAAGAGTTCAATTTGGGAGAACTTTTTACTCAGTCAACTTCTTCGCTTATTTGGAGAGCTCTCAAATCCCTCAAGCGCCACTCGAGTTACGGTAGGTACCAATTGTCAGCGTTACTCAGCGTCTAGATCAAATGACTGCGCATAATCCTGGTCCAGGACAGGATATACTTGGATGAACTCATACTCGGCTCATAGGTTCGAACCTAAATTGGGGGGATCGATAGCCTTTATCCTATGCAGGCTGATATCGGTTTCGGAATTCAACGAGAGGCGGGGACATATAAACACCGTGGAACCTGAGCTGGGAGGTCAACATTTCTACACCTCTACACATCCTACACACTTCCTTGAACACGAATTAAATGGAGGGTCATTCAAAGAAAGAACACGAGGGAAACCACCCGCGCGTGCAGGAGCCTATCCACGCCGAGCGTCCCATGAAGATCGTCTGTATCGGTGCGGGTGCCTCGGGCCTACTGTTGGCATACAAGCTCCAGCGGTCCTTCAACAACTTCGAACTAGTCGTATACGAGAAGAACGAGGACATCTCGGGAACGTGGTTTGAGAATCGGTATCCTGGGTATGCCATCCTTCGCTCCTCTGACATGCGATGTACTAATTGTTCGAGTAGATGCGCCTGTGATATTCCATCGCACACTTATACCTGGTCTTTCGAGCCCAAGCTTGATTGGCCCGCTGTGTACGCCAGCTCCACTGAGATCCACTCCTACTTCACCTCCTTCGCCACGAAGTATTCGCTCCATAAGTTTATCCGCCTCCAGTCTAAGGTGACCAACGCTACCTGGGACTCCACTTCCAATACCTGGGGAGTGGAAGTCACCAACCTTATCACAGGGGAATCATTCGTCGACCGCGCGGACATCCTAGTGAATGCGGCTGGCGCCCTGAATGCGTGGAAGTGGCCCGAAATAGAGGGCTTGAAGGACTTCAAGGGCGTGTTGATGCATACTGCGCATTATGACCAGAGTGTGGATCTGACAGGAAAGGCGGTCGGAGTCATCGGTAATGGGTGCGTTCTTTCCATAATAAAAATAATTTTAACTCAACTTGCTGATTATTAAACGCGCAGATCCACGGGTGTTCAAGTAGTCCCTACTATTCAGCCCATCGTTGAAAAGCTCTCCGTCTTCGTCCGTCATCCTACATGGGTTGCGCCAGTGCAGAGCTTCCAGCAGCACGTCTATACCCCCGCCGAGCTCGAGAACTTCCACTCTGACCCCGCCGCGCTCCTCGCATACCGGAAAGTACAAGAGAACGTTATGAACAGCATGTTCCGCATGTTCATCGCGGACTCCCCCACTCAGAACGGCACGTTCAAGTCGATGACGGCTCAGATGCGCGAGAAACTCGAGGGCGTGCCGGAGGATCTCGTGCAACGGCTGGTGCCTACTTTCGGAGTGGGTTGTAGGAGAATTACACCGGGTGTCGGATACCTCGAGAGCCTGGGGAAGGAGAACGTGGAGGTCGTCTACGGGGGCATCGAGAGAGTTACAGAGCGTGGGGCCATTTGTAATGGCAAGGAACACGAGCTGGATGTCCTCATCTGTGCTACGGGCTTCGATGTAACGTATATGCCGCGCTTTGGGGTGCAAGGCGAGGGGGGTAGGACGATGAAGGAGGAGTGGGGGCAGGAGCCAAAGTCGTACCTTGGGATGGCGGTGGCAGGGTTCCCGAACTACTTCCTATTAGTTGGCCCCAACAGTCCCGTCGGGAATGGGCCAATTTTGACGTGCATCGGTGAGACTCATATTTCTCCTTGTCTGAAAAAAGCCGCTGACGCCCAGTTGCGACAGAGGCGCAGGTCGACTACATACTCAAACTTGCTAACCGATGGCAGACGGAGAACATCCGGAGCTTCTCCCCAAAGCGGGAGGCGGTGGAGGATTTCATCGCGCATAAGGACTTGTTCATGAAGACCACAGTCTGGGATCACAACTGCCGGTCGTGGTATAAGACCAATAGCGTGTCGGGTAAGGTGACTGCGGTGTGGGCAGGAAGCTCACTGCACTACCTTGAGGCGATTTCGGAACCTCGGTATGACGACTGGGAGATCACGTACCAGGGAAATCGGTTTGCCTGGCTGGGTAATGGCTTCTCCCAGACAGAGATGGACTTGACAGCGGATTGGGCGTACTATTTGAAGACCCGCGATGACTCGCCGTTCTTGGGACGAAGAAAGGCGTTGGAGGTAAAGAACGGTTCTGGAACGGTGGTTGGAAGGGAGATCCGTGGATTTGTGGAATAGGCTGATGTCTATCCTCCGCCCTACACCACCTTCGCATGGCAGTAGAGATATAGAAGCAGTGAAACATTCAATAATAATAGTCCACCAGTTATTGAAGCGTGTTGTATTTGATACAAATTGATCCT
>JAFLHD010017810.1:19837-34186 GCA_018856295.1 Blastosporella zonata
TTGGGGATACTCACTTACATATTCAGATAGAGCACAACATTGTATATATGGATACCCCCGCATCGGCATACCTCCATATTTCTGTAATGATGTATAACCCATGTAATTGGTACCATATGCAAACCGTAAGCCCCAAAGTTGACTGGCCACACCAGCGTGCTGTTGACGCCTTAGCCAGTACATTATCGCCTAACATCACATTATCCATTACACCACGATGTATCAAAGTTCTCTGTGTGGTGGCGCACTAATACTGTATTACAACATTCATCAGTCTACATATCGTGTGGAGCCAGCGTGTTTGAAACTCACCGCCATCCATATCCCGTCTTACGTACAATCCATCGCACCGCAGCTACCACATCAGTCACTCCAACAACACAGCCGTCACCGTCTAGACCGAGATAACGGCCGCTCGTGGGGTTCTGTATGAGATATCGGTCCTTGATCACGCCGTCACTGTGAATATGCCACTGTATGAAGCCGTCAGCATCCAACATAATGGAAGACCAAAAGCCCTCAGACCACCTTTTGATTGGCTTCGTCGGCGTCAAGCTTTCCGGGGGCTGCGCATTCATCGGACGGTTAACGATATCCAGAGCAAAGTTAAAATTCAGTAACATACTACTAGGGCTCATCGTATTATTCCCGAAATTGATATCGGTGTTGAAGTACGTGGTGAGCCCTGTTATGAAGTGATATCCCTGTACCGGCTGTAGCGTCATGATGATCACAAAGTACAAGATGAAGTTGGGATGTGGACTGTAGTACCACCGGCTAACGGGTCGAAGGACTCGGAGGGATTAAGTCTGAGCAACTACCCCCAGTACTGACAGCCAACATGGGGGGTGGCACATCGAAATCGGTATTATATTTTCTAAATCGGTCTATACCGGGTCTTGAAGCCCAAGCGACCCCTCTTGTAGCGTGCTTGGAATGTAGCGTATATGTTTCAAGTTATTGTCCATTCCGATCCCAAACTCATCCATGATCATGATTCATGTCAATTCATAACTGGCTCCTATCCAATCGAAAGTAAACACAGAGAGTCCCACGCAAAGATACTTACACGTTGTTACCGAGGACCTTGACGGGCAGCCTTGGCAACACCGAACTGGCTGCTGGCTACGGTGCCACTGAATCGAGAGTATGTCGTCAACTCGGAACACTGAGCTCTGATTTAGTGTAATGAAAAGGTCTTGCGCGTAGTGTGTGCCATGGCCATTGTTATCTACATCCTCATAAGGACCAAAGGTGGCAACCCCACCGTGCACGACCGTTAAATTGGGGGCGCCAAGTTTTGCCCACATCGACGGCTCGTTCACCGATCCCGAAAAAATACAAGAACTCGCCGCAAAGGTCGATATATTGACCGTTGAGATCGAGCATGTAAACGTTCAGACCTTGGAGAACGTGCAGAGCAGCTCAAAGGGATCCTCACTCGCCATCCACCCCAGTCCTAGCACGATCCATATCATCCAAGACAAATTCCGGCAAAAGGAACATCTGTCTTCCCGCGGTTGCCCGATCTCTGAATTCTTGCAGGTAGAATCTACCGAAGAGTCCGTGAGATCTGCAGTTGTGCAGCTCGGGCTGCCTCTGATGTTGAAGAGTCGCACCCTGGCGTACGACGGGAGGGGGAACTATGTCATTCGGGAGGTGCCCCAAATTCGTGACGCCATATCAGCATTGGGCAATCGACCATTGTACGCCGAGAAATGGGTCCCTTTTGACAAGGAGATCGCCGTTATGGTCGTTCGTACTGTTGACGGAGAGGTTCAGTCGTATCCGGCAGTGGAAACCGTTCACAAGGAGAACATCTGCCATTTGGTCTTCGCTCCTCTTCGCAGTCGGGACCCCACTCTGGCGCAACGTGCACGCAATGCTGCGGAGGCTGCTGTGAAGACTTTTACGGGCGCTGGTGTGTTTGGAGTCGAGATGTTCCTCATGCATGATGGTTCGTCTTTTTTCTTTCCTATGTGCTACATTTAAATCATCAATTCCCTACAGGTGGCCTGTACATCAACGAAATCGCTCCTCGCCCGCACAATTCTGGACACTACACTATCGAGGCGTGTGAGACCTCCCAATACGAAAACCACCTTCGTGCGATATTGAACCTTCCTCTGGGGTCCACCGCGCTCAAGGTCCCCTCTACCGTGATGCTTAATCTCATTGGGCACTCGTCATCCATGGACGAGATAACGGCCACTGTGAACGTTGCCCTCACCGTTCCCGGCGCCGCCACCCACCTCTACGGAAAGTCCGAATGCCGCAAGGGCCGTAAAATGGGGCACATAACTATCGTAGCGGACTCGGACGCCCAGCTCCGTGCGCGACTTCGACCTCTGCTAAAGTCGCTGCCGTCGAGCACCCCCGAAGAAATCGAACAGTACGCTTCCGTCAGCGCGGAGCCGGGCTCTGGGTTGTCTGACCCCCAGCCCCTTGTTGGCATCATCATGGGTTCTGATTCGGATCTTCCTGTCATGCTCCCCGCGGCGCGTATCCTCGATCGCTTCCGCATCCCGTACGAGCTGACAATCGTCTCCGCCCATCGTACCCCCGACCGTATGGTCGAGTACGCACGGTCTGCGTCCACTCGTGGGCTGCGCACCATCATCGCTGGTGCTGGCGGCGCAGCGCATCTCCCTGGTATGGTCGCCGCTATGACAGCGCTGCCTGTGATCGGCGTCCCGGTTAAAGGGAGCACCTTGGATGGGGTGGACTCGCTCCACAGTATCGTGCAGATGCCGGTGAGTAGTGTCTCAGGTTTCTCTCCTTCTCGACGACTGACTCGTGACCGACCTTTAGCGCGGTATTCCTGTCGCAACTGTCGCCATCAATAACAGCACCAACGCTGGACTCCTTGCTGTCCGAATCCTTGCGGCGGGCATGCCAACGCTGATCGCCGCTATGGATGAGTATCTAACGGGTCTGGAGAACGAGGTCATGGGGAAGGTGCACAAGCTTGAGGAGGTGGGGTGGGAGAAGTACGAGGTCAAACGGACTTGAGAGAGGAAATCTGGCGTGTATGGATTTGATGGTGTCGCCATGCTCAGGTGATTTGGACATACCTTGTTTTCTTGATGTCATTTTTCCGACAAACTCTTGCTCGCTACAGGTGTTCCTTTAAGGATGACGTGCTTCGATGTGGAGCTGCTGGTGGTATGTCTACTGGCGGTCCGGATATTTTCCCTTGTATTTTTCAAATGTCAGCACCTTGAATAAGACGAATCCAGCGCCATGGTGGCGAGTGGTTTAAAAGTATCTGATTTTGGTGGAGAACACTTTTGCTTCCGCCTCGAAATACGCGGTCTATCGAACAAGCTTATTTTAATTATGAAACGACTAAAAATTGCGAGGGCTCAAATTTGGAACAACACAAAAAATTCCAAGTTCTTCCGAACGGGTCAGAAGGTGTGTGTTTCACGTGATTGGTATGTGGGTTCGCGCGGTGCCACAGACTCTGCGCCAATGTCGAATGTCCGTCACTTTATCCCTCATCACGTATATGTTGTTTCCACAGCCCCAGTATAGCCAATTGTCCCTGAGACTTTAAAGTGGTGGGCCGAGCGGACCGTCATGACTCTCGGGCGGTATTCCAATAGAATGGGCATCCCCTCATTGAATGGCGCACATCCTTGCCTGATCCCTGTATTCTCTCTCTTTCAACAGTGGTCCGGGCGGTAGAACGGACCGCCACTTTTGTTGATACTGCTGGCTTGGCCCTTCAATGTCGACTTGGCCTGTCGATCGTCTGAGGCTTGGCCCATTTTCAAGCCTCGTTGAGGCCTGATTTTTCTGCTTGTCCTCTTGGCGAAGATGTGTACCGACTTGGAGTGGTGTCCGACTGTTCTCCGACATACGACCAAGAACAATATAAATACGTCGTCGAGATGTGTTGGTGTAGTCCAGAATACTTACAACGGTCTTCTACACAATGAAGTGGCTATACTCTCTCCTGACTCTTACTGCCGTGCAAGTCGCCTTCGTACGACAATTATGCCTTTCATTCTCAGAAATGCCGACTGATATTCGGACAGGGTGCTCCATCTGAACACCAGCTCGTCAAGAGGGCTAGTGTCAACGACGTGGCCACAGTTGGATACGCTACTCTCAACGGAGGGTAAGCACACAAGTTATACTATCCTTTTGTTTAGTTTTGTGCTGACGATTCCTCGCGAACTAGAACCACCGGAGGATCCGGAGGGACCACCACCACTGTGACGACGCTTGCGGCCTTGACATCCGCTGTTGCAGGATCTGCCAAAAAGATCGTTATAATCTCTGGTGAGTGGACGCGTCTGCGGATTCTATTCCTCTGTATTTACTCTAATATAGGAACGATTACCGGAGACACTGTCGTGAAGGTCGGCGACAACACCTCAGTCCTCGGCGCGAAAGGATCCTGTATGTGTACACCTTTTTCATTAACGGACGTTGCTGAGACCTTCGCTAGCCCTCGTTGGTGTTGGTCTTCGCGTCATCGATGTATCAAATGTTATTATTCGCAATGTCAAGATCTCCAAGGTTTTGGCTTCAGCTGGTGACGCTATCGGTGTTCAGGCCGCTCACCAGGTCTGGATCGACCATGTTGACCTCTCTAGTGACCGCGATCATGATAAAGACTAGTTCGTCGAATTCCTCTCATGCAGTTTGACTATTTTTAAATATTTATTTAGCTATGATGGCCTTCTCGACTTGACCCACGGTGTCACGGGCATTACAGTGACCAACAGCAAGCTCTACGATCACTGGAAAGCTTCTCTCGTTGGCCACTCTGATAGCAATGGCTCAGAGGACACGCCGATCACTGTTACCTACGCCAACAACTACTGGTCCAACCTTAACTCGCGTACTCCCTCCTTCCGCTTCGGTCACGGCCACATCTTCAACAACATCTTTGACAACAACAATGACGGTATTAACACCCGTGACGGTTCGTTGATCACTATTTAATTTCACAGCTGCGAATCTGATTTACGACGAACAGGTGCCCAACTCCTGGTCGAGAACAACGTCTGGACTGGTCAGTACTCGACCCCACCTGCCAATCTTGTTGTATTCTTACCTCCTTGTTACAGGCACAAACCAGCCTCTGTACTCCACCGATGCGGGCTACGCTGTCGCAACTGGCAACGATTTTGGAGGCGCGAGCAACACAGCCCTCGCCGGCATTTCGGACGAGGAATCTGGTGGGGATAGGGCACTCGCTGGGGGGAAATGCAATGTGCGTTCGTGAACACGTCAATGGAAGGATGCATCTAACGAGAATTGCGTAGGTTGATCCTCCAGCACCTCGAGCCCCGCGTTCAATTCAAGTCTCTTATCATCGTGGAGCCGTTAATCAGCCCCGCTGGGCCGACACACCTCAACAAGCTGCGATCGATACTGGTACATGGAGCGCACGAGCGTCGTGACGTGTGGCCAGACCGCGAGCATGCGATGGTGGCGATGAAGAAGCGGGCGCGAACGGCCAAGTGGGACCCTAGGATTATGGAACTATTTGTCAAACACGCGATCGTGCCTCATCCCGGCTCTTACGAAAAGGAAACTCCGTATCGTGGCTTTACGTTGGCGTGCACACGCGACCAGGAGGCGGTGAGTGCGCTTTGCGACCGCGACCGAAGAAAATATTACTTACTAATACTGCGACAGGCCATGTACCGTGATGCAGATGGGCCAATTAAGCCCGTGCAGGATCTCAAGAAGGCGTGTGCGGTCATGCCGGTACATCTGATACTGGCTGGCGTCAACGATTTCATGTTCGTGTATCTCAAAATGTTTGTGCACTACATTCCTTACAGTTACACAGACCAGCGCGTGTCCATCAAACGATTCTTGATCCTCGATACGGCGGCGTGTACGCATCTGTGCGGAAAGTCAAAGGAATCGGCCATTTGGTATGTCGTGCGGGAGGTCTAGACTCTAAAGCTAACATCGCCCTCGCAGATCCCGCAGGAAGCTCCAGACCAGCTCGGTGTCATCATGTTCGAGGCTCTGAACGGGACCATAGTTAAGCCCAAACTATGAGGGTACTGCACAAGATTGTTTATGACTACCGTACTTTTTTATATCCAAACCCACATTGCTCCTCAGACATCGCCACCTATGAAGTTGTGTTGTCCAACTTAGGCGATGCGTGGAATAAGTATCCAATTGGAAAAAATGCAATGATGACGAGTAATCGCGTGCTGTTGCTACATATATAGGTCGCGTATAACGCAATATCGATTGCATAACATACGAGGGTTACCCGAGTACCGCTCTTTTATAATTAGCTGATCAGGGCATCAATCAGATCAGTAGTGATTTCATTAGCAACGTTCGTAACTCTTAAGCCACGACAACACCTGGAATGCTCAGCCGATAAGGTCTTCTCTTGCCAGATTCCAGCTCTATACCACTATGGCTTCGAAGCCAGCATTACAATATCCTGGCCTTATAAGCGTGCCACGATTCACGACCCTTTTTGTCTCGTTATTGGTGACATTGAGCTCCGGAACGAATTATGTGAGTAAACTTATCCGTTATAACTATTGGAGTGTTGAACAGTTTTTACAGGTCTATTCAGGTGAGTAGTGGTATTACTTTACTGAAGAGGTGGTGTAATGGGTCGCAGCGTATGCCCCGCAACTGGGGTCACAGCTCAACATAACACACACCCAGTTGAACATTGTTGGTCTAGCGGGAAACAGTAAGTGCTTAGTCGTCGAAAAAAGATCAGAGATAATGAGGGAATAGTCGGTGTATACAGTAGTGGGCCTTTGTGGGGTAGAATTGTTGATCTGCGTGGGCCCCGGATTCTGTTGGCCTCTGCATTCGTGCTGCTACTCGCCGGCTACTCTGGCATCAAATACATCTTTGACTCGGGCTTGCCTGCGACCTCGACGACCATCTCAACCCTAACATTCGCTGTTCTCGTGCTGTGCGGCTTCATTACTGGCGCAGGAGGGAACGCCGGACTCACCGGTGCAGTCAACTCGACAGCTAAAACTTTTCCCGACAAAGCAGTGCGTGAATCGCTGTCCATTCTATTCCTCGTTGACTCGTTCACAGCGCGCGACAGCGACGGGCGTCGTAATATCGGGCTTCGGCCTTTCTGCGTTTCTCTTCTCCACCGTCTCGCGTGTCGAGTTTGCAGGTAATACGTCGTCGTTCTTGCGTCTTCTCTCGCTCGGCACTGCGATACCCATGATTGCGGGATTCTTCTTCGTCCGGCCCATACCCCTTCCCCCGACTGAAGCTCCGGAAGAAGGAAGACGCTCACCGGTGGCGATGGAAGAACAGGGAGGGGAGGAGAGTGCGCTCTTGGCTGCACAGGAGGGTGTAACGCAGTAAGTCCTCTGTTTTTTTTCTGTCGACTTGTGTCTAATACAGTGCACAGTGTACCTACCCAGCTATCAAGGCGTGCCGCGCTGAACCAAGGTCTCTCTCCCAACGTATACGGCCGAAAGCTGTGGACCAGCAGCGACTTCTGGCTGCTTTTCTCCATCCTCTCAATGTGTACGTCATACAATGTCAGCCTTTAACTTTCGATACTTATATTTTTGCAGTGGCTGGTACAGGCTTGATGTGTACGTCCCGCTCATCCTTCCAAATTCATCGCTGACGATCAGTTAGTCATCAACAACGTTGGGTCAATGTCGCAAGCCCTCTACATCCAGTCCGTAGAAGTCTACAACCCAGTAGACGCCGCGCGGTGGCAAGCAGACCAGGTCTCGTTCATCAGCCTCCTCAACTTCTCCAGCCGCATCTTCATCGGTACTCGACCTTCTCCCTGACCCTCCCCTATACTTTCTTACACGCACACAAGGTCTCGTATCGGATTACGCCAAGAACCGGTTCGGTTTCCCAAGATCGTACTCGCTCGTCCTCGTCTCGTCCCTCTTCTTCCTCTCACAAGTGATGGCCGCCCTCGTCGTAACCGACATCAAGCACCTATGGCTTGCCAGCGCAACCCTCGGCCTCGCACACGGGAGCGTCTTTTCGCTCTTTCCCAACGTCTGTCTAGAGTGGTTCGGGATGCGTACGTGTCTCCTCCTTTAACATCAATTGACTGACATGACATACATACATACGTAACTAACATATATCCCCACAGCCCACTTCTCCGAAAACTGGGGCTACCTCTCCGCCTCGCCCATCGTCGCAGGCAACCTCTTCTCCGTCGTCTTCGGGCACAACCTCGATGCCCACGACAGCTCCCCGTCTGACACGGCCCTCCTCGCGTCGGGAGCAGCGACTACGACCCTCACGGGCACATGCAAGCTCGGGCGGGAGTGCTACGTCGACGCACTGTACCTCACGATGGGGGCTTGCTTCCTGTCGATACTTCTCAGCGTGTGGGCGGGATGGCGTGATCGGAAGAAGCTCGCAGTGGGAGCAGCGATGGCGCGCCAGAATCGGGCGAGTGAGGTGATATGGGAGGGACCCGGGCCATGAATGAGCTCGACTTGGTAGAACGACCCGAGATACATATACCACGACCCATCGTGCTAAGTACCTGCTCCCCACGATTTGGCATTTGCATAGAAGTAATATTTGTAGAGGTAGAGGAAAGGATGGAACTCATCGATAAACCCCAGCACCGCGTCATATGGCTTGACCTACTAACTATATGAAAACAATAATTATCTTCGAAGGGACTACTACGTAATAAGGGGGGGCGGGGGAAGAAATACAAGGATGCTACAGACAAGGGATATGGTACCATTAAGTCCATGCTGATGAATTTACAAATGCTTCGTTCCAGAACCAGGTATTCCACGGCTACCCCAGAAGCCTCTGCAACCAGGAAATCCACACCTTGCTTCATATCAATGACTGCTTAACATAAAACTTCTTCGCCTCCAATAACAGACGATTCTGCTCATCTACCCATGCGGCCTGGACAGCCCCCTTGACCTTCTGCCGCGCTTCGTGCTTGAGGCTCTTAACGGTGATGGTGAAAGCAGAAGATATCGGTCGGTGGTCAGAGACGTCCACCTCATACCGCCGGTAATGCAGCTGTGAAACCCGCGACTCCACACGCGAGCGCCAGAGGATGCGGTCGCACCACGCAGGTGAACGACGTTTCTCCGATGTATCGTAGTCGTTCGAGTGCGGGTCGTACTTGTACGTCGGCGCGAAACGGAGCGGGCCCTCGGAAAAGTCCCGCAGGCGGCACGCACGGTTGGTCTTGATCTCCCGATGAAGTTGGTCATGGACCAGGAGATTGGAGAAGTCCTTGTAGTGCACCGCAGACGTTATCGCCTCGCGACGATGGTCGATGCGGTAGTTCAAGTCACCGCTGACCTTATAACATGGTCAGTACTCTGTGTGGTCATGCATCTGAGGGATAGCAACGTACAATGACGATCTCATGGTCCAACACCATCATCCCGTCACCTCCACCCACATACGCCAACGGGAAGGGTGTCTCTGTGAAGACCGTTCTTCCTTCCAGGATCGTAGTTATGTCGTCGTTACGCTGCCGGACGGCGTTCTGTCCAGCAGCAAGATGGCAATTGATCAAACAAAACGAAGAATCGTCCAGCACGAAGCGCGAAATGATACCACCCTGTGTGCAATGCCATGGAATGAGTGCTAGCCCAGACGAAAATAGTAATAATTCAAGAATAAACAAACAAACCTTATTACCATATCTTCCCCTCAAACCCGTCTTGACGTGCGTGATGGACGCATCCCGGAGTGTCCCCCGCTCGCGTTCGGAATTCTTGATGAAGATACATGAAAACAGCCCAATGAGGCTGTGCGTGTGGACAACGGAGTATGTTACGTCTGGCGGCATAGCTTGGCGCATTGCCATGATAAGTCGATCGTTCCACCGACGGTAAGCGCCAGTGACGCGTTCTGACAGCCCGTCGTCGTTCTTGTCTTTGGTCGTAAGTATGTTCTTCGCCGTCATCTTGTGGTTCTCAAGATCGATAACTTCCTGGAACCCAAAGGATACGATATCAGGCGCGTCGACGCTATGCAAAGCGTCGAAAAGGAAGTTGACGTTCGCAGGTTCGCCCGTCAGTGAATCTGGACGTGCGGCGTCACAGTTCCATGATACAACCAGCATCTTTAACGGCCGCGTTGTCGTGAATGTATCCTCATACTTCAAGAGCTCTTCATCTACAACCCCAAGACACCCATCAGTGATGGTGTTAAAATAGGTAGTAAATTAGGCGACTCACCGACCCAATCTAGCCCAAGAAGCCCGTCCCAAAGCCGCAGTTGCTCGTCCCTCCCAGTACTGACGACGCAAAGCCTGCCGATCTTATCAATCCCATAATGATCCACCACCATTCTCATTACTGGGAGCCCTGGGTGTGCGACCCACGAATTCGTTATGACCCACGGTTTCTGCGAGACATCATACGCCGAAATCATGCCGCCCCTATCTCCCGCCCACAGTCTATTATCGTTCACACCCTCCAAGCACATCACGTCCGAGCTCGAAATCTTTGTCACCTCCACACATACTGGGTACCCGTCCTCCTTATCCAGACTCCATATAGACACGGCGCCCGCCTCATGCCCGACATACACGAGCCCCGGGCGCCCCGACACCAGCGTCGCACCTGTCACAGCACCCACATGCTCCAAGGGCACCACCGCGCGGCTCGGGCACCCTGCCTTGAAAATGTCGTACACACGCAGCACGGGGATCTTGAGCGGGGTCCCGGGGAGGTATTGCGTGTCGCTCCTAGTGGCGGTCCACAGCCGCCCTGCGATGATCTTCACGAAGGACGGGTGTTCCACCACGCGCACGATACGCGCCACTGTCTGCGTGAGGGAGATGTCGTCCCCGCCGGCCCCGTCAGGCGACCAGATGAGGCACTTCCCCGAGTCGTCGAGCGTTATCATGCCACGGCCATGCCGGAATATGTGTGTGATGGGGTGGGGGTGCGCGGAGTACTTCGTTGCGAGTATTATCCCTGTCCTGATATCCATCTCCAGCAAATGGCCCTCCTTCGTGCCTATCCACATTTGGAACCCTCTATCCGCCCTCTGTGCCGACGGGCGGAACTCCGTGGAGAGTATCTTATACTCCTTCCCTGCGATGTTCTTCATCTCCAGGCTGAGTGTAGGGATGTCCGAGACGGAGAGATCGTAAATGTTGATATGAGAACCATGGGCCACGACGACGGCTGTACCCGATACGAGCAAACTCGCGTGTGTATGGACGTGGATGTTCGGGGCTACGTTAGCGTACTGGAAGGACATCATAGGCGGGCGACGGGACGTGCGAGAGCGGTCTGGTAATACAACGGCCTCTCCCTCCTCGCCCGACTCTTCGTCCGAGTACTCTGGTGTTGGCGGTCGTCGGGGAGCAGGGAGTTTATCGCCTGGGCCAATTGTCCGTGTGGGGGGTGGGGGGAGTCTCCCGGAGCCCAAAGGCTTGCGATCGATGGACTTCGGGGACACCGAGGTTGATGAATCTAATGAATGAACGTGGGGGGGAATGACAACGTGGGGGCGGAAGGGAAGCCGGGGAGATGAGGCAGCGGCGTCTTCTGATGAGGTCGAGGTCATACGTCTGGTAGGTAGAGGCGGAGGTACAGGTGAGGTGTTCGGAGAGGTACCTGGTCGGAAGCGGGACGGGAGCGAGGGTCTGGGGGAAGCACCAAGATCGCTTTCGCTGCTGGTGATACTGGATTCGCTGGATGGCTGATGATGATGCAGTTGTTTTCTCCTCGAAGGGTGCGTGGGCGGGGCAGCTGGGTCATCATCGGAAAAGGGACTGAGTGTCCGCACATTCGTGTCCGTAATATTGTCCGTGCTTTGCGTCTGAGACGGTCTAAGAAATGATGAATCCGATTTTGCATGTCGATGGGGAACATGTGGCTTTATTTTGGTATCAGAAGGGTATATTGGACCTGGAGGCCTATAATTGGAATTAATAAGGGTGCTCGGCGTCTCCTTGATGCAATACTCACAATTTATGTCTCGTCGAAGCGGAAGCCTGGGGAATAATTGGAGACGGTGGTCGTGGGCTTCGAGGGGTAGGAACAGGACGAAGCAATGCCGACGACAAGTCCACTGGAGCGGGAGAACTGGTCAAGGCTTTGGAAGGGCGAGCCGGTGGCGGGGGAGGTGGTCGCTTTACTCCTGCCTTCATATCGGGCGATGATGATGATGACCGAAGATGAGGTGTATCGAGAGAGGTCCCGTTTGAAGACGTGTTGGACGTAGCTCGTGGTCTGGGGCTCAGTGGGGCACTCGGGTCCAGAAGGTCCCCTTGACTCCCAGTGCTGTGTCTAGGGCGTGCTTGGGGAGACTTGTCCAGCGCAAGTTTCTCAAACCTCGACCGAAGATTCTGCACAGGCGGCGGGCGATCTGTATCAATATCGCTCGGTGTATGTTGCTCCATTGATCTCTCGAAAATTCAAACTGTGAGCCCTATTCATTACAAGCCGTAAGATGGCGTTCACAGAAAGAATGGTCGACCCACTGATCGGATATTTCTCTCGATTAACCAAATGGCCCACTTGGACGTGACTTTTATTATTCATCGTAAGACCATGGTCGATTATCAGTCTGAATAACTCACTGCCCTATTCATATGATCAACGACACGATGATCACAATTAGAATGGTAACTCACTGATTAGATATTGACTGCAAGTCGATAGAGAGCTCCACACCGAAGTTGAGACTCATAAAACACGCTGATTCCCACAATTCTTTTTTAAAAAGTCAGCCCATAGCGCGCAGCAGATTAACAACTGACCCTGCCTCTTCCACGTAGTCCTCGAGCAGCCTTAATCCAGCGATTTCACCTCCTTGGTACTGTCTGGCCTTGTTAGCAACCCTCGCCCTGCATTTGAGTCGGTAAATCGGCGATGCTAGAAGTTGTGGTAAACTCAGCGCTCACGTCAAGTATTTAGGCTTTGAAATACACGCTTATAAGTAGAATTCTCCAGTTAAACCGTTCTACTGTACCTCACTGTGACCTGCAGCTTCAAATTATGTTGGTGACCGTATAGACCAAGGCGACCGCCAGACCTGTAGACAACTCGAAAGTGATTACGTAACCGCTGATAAGTTAAGTTGACGCGGCGTTTGATTCAAATTGTGATGTGATCAATCGCCTCCTCGATTTCGAAATTCGAACTTCAAAGCTTGCATCATAAAGAACCGTAAAAAATAAATAGAAGTATCACTCTGAACCCTACAGTTGCTCGCAATCCCCAAAGGACACATACAACCTGGTCCCATCATTAAACAAGGAATCCTGGTGGCCCCCATTCGCATTTCCAAAGCAATCTTCCACAATTTCACTGAACACCCTATAACATTCATTGGAGTCGTACGAGTTATTGAAGGATCCAGTGGCGGCTGCCGACGAGAGGCCAAAGGACTCGTAGAGGGGAATGGGGTTGGAACTGGTTATCCGGTCGCAGTAGGCTCGGCCGTGGGACAGCCTAAGTAAGGCACGCATGAGTGAGTGGGGGGTGAGTGAACATGATGGAGTACGCACAGGCTGTCTTTGGTGTCCCAGTGCGGGTTAGCACAGTCTCTCGCCTTCCAGCAGGTGGTCGCACTGGACTGGGCAACCACGGCCGAGGCCAAGGCAAGGAGGGTGGCAGGGATGAGGATGGTGAAATACATGTGGGATTCTTTTGCGTCTATCAGCAAATGAGCATGAAGAGCGGGAATTGACGCACTGGGTATTAGGTATGTGTGGTGGAGAGAGGTGAGCGAAGAAAGAACCGTCACTTCTTGCTCCTTGGGCTCAAAGTTTGGCTTTAAACAAATCGATTGACAGAAAATATGTCCAAGTGGCGGACGTATTGTTTAATACATCCCGCCTCACCATATACAGCTAGAATGTTCGCTTCCCTGAGGGATTTGTGTCAAAACGCAAATGAGTATGGCGGGGTGAATAATCAAAATCAGGGTAGGATGCATGATAGATTATTCATGTAACCTCCTGATCGGTGCATGAGCAGGGCTCGCACCGAGCACTGTCTTGAGCACTGTGAGTCCGACGATGCGTGAGCAAATGTGAAGTTCTGGTTGAAATGTATACTGGCACGACTTAGCATAATACATCCATGCAGAATTAAAAACCCGAGGTGTATCAGACCTAAACAAGAGTCAGATCAGAGAAAGTTTAAGAGATCATTGATGCGACGAAAGTGATTAGAGATCACACCAAATTATGACAACCAATTCTCAACCTTTCCCAAGACCTTTTCCTCAAGCGAGTACCTATAGCACGTGGACTTGGCGTATATTCTATCGAACCTGGTGTGGCAAGGCGTTTGCGTTCTCAGTCCTCTCTCCGTTCAATCCTAATCCTCAGCCAGGAGTGTGGACCAGGCGCTGTTCTTCTCAATCAGGATCGACCCA
>JAFLHD010017811.1:9672-33614 GCA_018856295.1 Blastosporella zonata
TGATAGAGCTTTCAGGGGCCAGTCGGAATGTAAAGGAGAGATATCCGGAGGAGTGTCTTCGGCATCGTACACCACCCGCTTTCCGAACTCGCTTTGGGTACCATTGCGAAATGAAGAAATCACGGTGTCATAGCACGTTTCGCCGTGAAATGTTGTTGACCTACTTTGTATTCTAGATTCACGGCAACAGCTCATATGTCAGTAACTCATGTGTTTCCAGGTATGTTGCCATCTTCTACTTCATTAATATTCACCAAAATACCTCACCAACCCCGGGGCTCAGGCCCAAGCCGAGCCGAGCTTAATGGGCTCCGCTTGGGATCCAATCCCTCAAGCCGGGCCCACGCGGCTTTCAGGCCAAGCCCGAGCCTACACAATCACTACTCGTGAATGTATTGAAGGCTTAATAGTAATGACCTCTGGAAGCAGGGCACAACCCCTCTTGTGATAGAGCTTTCAGGGGCCAGTCGGAATGTAAAGGAGAGATATCCGGAGGAGTGTCTTCGGCATCGTACACCACCCAAATAATATGACATTCCAGGGATGTCACGAAACTGATTAAAAGCCCGATGCAGGGCCCCCGATCGAATGGTGATCTGAATTTAGTCCCCTAAAAACTAGAGAGCACAATCGTCCCTTGATTTTTAGGTTAGGAACTAAGGAATCTTTTGAGTAATGTTACAAGATGTGACGGTAAATAACCGGCGAATAGTAAATACAGGAGCTTTGTTTCTTGAGGTATGGCCGAAAAGTCATGGATGCACTACATGGGGGACGATCGCCGACATACTTTCCGGACAGCATCTCGACGAAGGCTGCTCCCCTCAGTTTAGCTTGTTACGGCGGAACGATTATTTGTAATTAAGATATTGGAGAAAAGTATGTTACGTATGTACAGCAAGGCCTATATATGAGATCTACTGGAAAGTAATACATATAATACTATCGATACATATCTAACAAAACCGTTGAGGGACCAGTACACGAACACACTACAGAATGGAAGAAGACAAGGACGATTACACCCATACTTCAGGTGAGAAGTAACTGGTGAGCTCCCATTCGTAGTTCTTTTTGAGGGCAAAAGTCACGTAAGTGTGTATTCCGGTTTTCTCTTCCAGGCGGCGGTGATTGCTATAGAACCCTACATCAGAGTAGTCCCAAGGAGTGGCATTTCTAAAACTCACTAAGCTGATGAAACTTCCTGAGCTACCCACCCGTGCTCCTGACGTCCCCGCCCATCAATGGCATGGAACTTTTCGAGGGCCTCGGCGATCACCAGGTCATTTTGGCAGTAACGACTGATAGCCAAGGTCAGTCTAAGAGTCATCACAGATAAAATAGCGATGAAACACGTACGAGACAGGCAAGTACACCTTGGGCAGAATCATATCACTACCAGGAACGAGCGAATAGTAGTATAGAAGGCCTCCGGTGGGATGGTCAACACTTCGGCGATGGCAGGCGTCTTCGTGACCAGCATGGAACATCTTGACCCCTTCGTCAAGATCGTGGTTGCTGTGCGAATGAGCAAACGGAAATAGAAGGTTCCATAGTATCTCTAGGCGAGCAAGAGCACGATCCATTCTGGGACAGTCAAGTCTTCCTGCTAGCGTAAACGCATATCGAGCGTCAGACCAAGAGTTTCCGCGTGATGGGCGGCAGTACATCTATCACAGTATTAGAAAATGTAATAGCACGACGGGTTTCCAAACTCACCTTTAGACGATTGGCTTCGTTTGGAACACAATCCATTGAGAGAATCTGGAGTCGGGGCTTGAACGCCGCATCGGCATTTTCGACATATGATATCATCATGTTGAGTGATTTGATGAGACTTGGATCCAGAATTGTGAGGAGCGAACGCAAGGGTCTGTAGTCCACATCCCATAGGCTGAGCCTTGAGGGGTGAGAGACTGACGTGTTGGAATGTGGTTGTGTTCGTGGGATATAGTAGGTTTTCAGTACGATTTCCCCTGACCGTGAAAAGTCAAACCCTGATGGTTGCATCAGTATATGTTCGCCGCTAGATGGAAGGGCGCTCACCAACGAAAAACCGTTTATCAGAATCGGCATCTGCCCCGGAATAGAGGAATTTCTCCGTGATCATCGACCAATCCAACACGCCTTTGTCACATTTCACCAGGCCGAGGCCGCCCTTTAGAGACGTCAAATATCTCAGGACCTCCATTCCTCGCAACAGCCTCCCTGAACGTGGATCTCTGAAAAAGCATCAGTGTCGACGATCATGATCATTCAAAGTTCTGTATAAACTTACATCGGCTCAATGGCAAATCGCACCTGTCGGCCTGTATTACCGTCTCCGCGCTTGACGTCGCTGGGAACAACCCAACTTAACTCCACTGGACTACCGTCGAATGTCATGTAGGACGCAGGGCCATTGGAGTCGAGTGAGCCCATCATTCCAATCACGCGCGCATATACGAAGGTGAGAAAAGATATTTGTGAAGATATCGGGAATTCCGCAGCGTCCAGCATTGAAGCAAAGGGCCTCGCAAATTTGCGCCAGAAAAATATAGATTGTGGTGACCGGACCGGTAGCACCTGAAGGAGATGGTAAGTTGAGATGTACAGCCACAAGTCAATGAAAAGCCCACTTTGGTAAGCTCGTCATAGATCGCAAGGTTGGTGATCTCGTGGTCGACCACCGAGGTGGAAGAGTTGAACTGGAAGTCTGAGCCAAGGACAGACGCTGCGACCGTCTTGACATAGTTGTTCGATTTTGACTTTACGCGTGAAGTGCAAGCCGTTTTGTTAGGGGTGACTTGTGCTGCAGAGGGCTTGTGAGTGGCGAGGGAAACGCGATGAGCATTTCACGTACAGAAGAAGCGGTTGTCATTGACAAGTGATTCCATGGGAGAAGAGATAGCCATTTTTGAGAGGTGAAGGGGATGGTGGTACTTGCAGATCGACAGCGCTCCTTTTAATACCTCGGGGGTGGATATCTATTCTCGGCGAGATCTAAAACGTTTCGAATGTCATCTAGGAATATTTTAGGGAAGCGAGCCAAGGGCGTCGCGGGAGCGTACAGGTCTCGCCACATATTGGCATCCGACTAGAGTGAATATGAGATTGAATCGCCGAGTGAACCTAAGGGTCGCATATTCGCGAAAAATTCTAAACAAATACTGTAGACGCTGGGTCCGTGGCGATTGATTACCTTAATCGGTCAAATATGGGCGGCCGTGCTGCGACGGAACCCTGAGCCGCTCTCTTCGCAGCCGTTATTGCTTTTGTTTACACTCGGCGATGCCATCCCTTCATACCAGCAGAAAAGGGTCGGGCCAGACCAGAACATATGCACCGCGCACAATGACAAGATTTTTTGCCGTAGGTAACTTCCCAGACATCCCATGCTGTGGACGGAGATCATATCACAATGATATCACATTTACTACCCGAAGCGGTCGAATCCGAATAGCACATACGTTAAACGGTAAGATCAATGAGATCTGTCGATTCAGTTATATGTCACCAATCTACACTGTCAAAAAGATTTTCTGTCACAGCGGGTGGGAACTCAATGGAACTCGTAAATTTTGGACAAGCCGAGTTGAATGCTGCTGAGTGTGGTGGGAAGCCCTGACGCAGATCTTCAACCAGGCTTGGGATCGTATCTTTAGGCTGAGGTGTACGGCCCTGAGTGTATAGCTTTCCACGCTTGTTTCCACGTGGAGAAACGTGGTTTTGAATTGAACGCCGTCGGGGAACCGACAGATCTAATTTCGGAAACCGGGATGGCGTACTTTGTCAGCAACACTGAATAAGGGTATTCTTGTTCTGCGTATTCAGTAAAATATCAAGCTTCATGGTTACACATATGCAGACTTGAGAGCCTTAATGTAATATATGTCACCTACTACTATCTCCGGGGCGGAGTTATTCAATTAATCGATGTATGCGGCGGTCCACGGTCATGCCCTACTATGTTACCAGAACACCGGTCACCTTTCGGTGACTATTTTGATTGCATCAGGCACTCTCACCTTATGATAGCCACAAGTATGGTACAACTCATAGGTCCTTGCTTGCGGCTGGTATCGCCCTGCTTTTTACGTTTGGCTCAGAACTTTCGAACAGTTCTTAATTCTTTGAGCACTTGCCGCTGTTGCACAAAAGGCATTGACTACACTTGCGCCGCGGAATCTCTCAGCAAAGCTTTCTTGATGACAATGCTCTCTCGTGTCAAGAATCATTAAATTACTCACATCCATATGCGCCTACATTTGCGCATGTATATTCACTGCCTTATTGAAGAGCGCGTGTAAAATATATGCCTGGTAACAGTAGCTGCGGCCTATTGCACAGCTTCTGCTCCTCAAACTTGTGTAAAATCAACACAGCTCTCGTAGGTCTGCTTATTGTAGCCATACCACCACCATTGGATCGCACAAGCTCCTGGCGTGCTGCACAGACCCCCAAGGTCTGGGATCGTAACATCAAAATCAGCTGGGAAGCAGATCAGTAATTCAGAGCTTGAAGCATAGAAATCGAGAGTTGTGACGGCAGTTGGCTACTGACGTACTTTCATTCTTTACCCAGTCAACCGGACCGAGGCTATCGTTCGCATACACAGGCCAGAGAATCAAGGGAGATCCAATGGGCGTTCGTGACGCTAGATTGACCTTGTGTGCAAAAACGGCATGGAAACTGAGCCCTGAAGCTAGTCCATTCAAGCCCTGGAATTTGACTTACAATGGAGACATTCTACATGTCGCAAATTAATTTTCTTCTTCCTCGCGGAGTACTATGCGAGAGGACGTACAGCATAACCTGTATGATGCGCTTCTATGTCGATATGAAATGGAACCACGGTTCCGGGTACGTAGGCACGGGTGTTGCTTGCATTATCTTCGAACTAAGAATGATATTATGTATAACGTATTGCAACCTATTGTTGAGCCGACAAACCTGATAACCTTTGCAAAAGAACAGGTGGCATGCAGTGGCGTTGTAATCGGCATCTTCTTTAGCGGCTGCATTCTCGATCTATGTTACGGCTGAGAAAACGGGGAAAGAAGTTCGTGTACCTAGGACATACAGGTCCATATTTGTCTTGGTGTGAGTTAGTCAGAAGACTGATGTTGAACGTTGAGTACTGAGTATTCATGGTAAACACGAACCTGATTTCAAAACCTTATTTACACCGACACCACAGGCAGCCAGGTTTGCCGCCCCGACCTAGTGAATTGAATATGTCGGTGATAAGTAGCCTTGGGATAGCCAAAACACACCACACGAGGGGTAGGGATCGTCACAACGCCGTGACCGGCCGCCATTTTGAGCGCGAATAAGACGATAGTTGAGCTCAGGATACTAAGTCCCACCATGTGTGAGCAATGATCGGTGAAAACTACCTTTGACCTCCTCGTTTTTATATACAAAGGCCAAGACAGCTATGGCGCAACTGGCGGGCCGCTAGCACAGAGGTTGTACTGTCTACCCGGACCGTTCTGTTCATAGGATCGAATCCCGTGCAGTATATGTAGCTTGGCGCCATGATTTCGGTACTACTTCGCATATTTCCGTTGCAGCTGCATGCATGATATTTGTGTTATCATGCTATAAGATCAACGAATGTCCGTTCGATCGCGCGCGTCTTGTCAAAGATGCCGCTGCGAGAAGTATGCTGACAGTCGGCGGACGCAGGTGAAAAAGGCTTTGAAGGTTTATGCGATGGGATGCATATTCTTGCCTTGATGCATGCATTCGGACGGGGTTCAAAGAGGGTATGAACAGCGACCCGAGGAATGACTCGAGATGACTAGGTGTGATAACCGGTGAGTCAAGCCAGCAAAAAATGCGCATCCACCCCTGTAACTTGTAAGCCTTGTACGGTATTATTGTTCGGAAAACGATTACGAAATTCGTGAAAAGACTAGGGGGTGGCTTCAAACTTGGTGGCTCAGATCAAAACGATCAAAAACTTTTTGGAAATATCAAGTGGATCACGTGACACAACACTGGAGCAGAGCATCTCCAAAGTGGCTGCTCACTGCGGACTACGATGAGCTCGTCGTATCCTATCTTGCCCTCGCGGCCTGTAGCGCCCCATGTACCCACTACCTGCCCAAATCTTGGCTGTAGTTCACAGCTCGAGTTTCCTGTTCCACAGCCCTTTCCTCGACCAGGAACTCTCCTTCAAATTCGCTGTTTTGCCTGCCACAACATAATTTCGCATGCCTTTTACCCTGGCCAGGTGCCTTTATCAAGTGCATATGCCACAGTTTCCAATTCAATCCCATCATCGAGTCCAGGTGGTGCGCAACCACGACGCGGGCGCAAAATTGGCACCCAGGAGCGCCCATTGGAGACTGGATACTACGATATTTTAGGTGTCGCTATCGATGCTACGACAGACGACATCAAGAAGGCATACCGTTCGTGTTCCATCTATTTGCGGTCAAGGCCCTTGGTCTTACCTTATTCCTAGGCCGACTTGCGATCAAGCACCATCCAGACAAGAACCCCGATGATCCACACGCAGAGGAGCGGTTCAAAGAAATAGCCATAGCTTACCAAACCCTTTCCGATGAAAGCCTTCGAAAGAAGTACAATGAATTTGGATCAAAGGAGAGCGCACCAGAGGGCGGGTTCGTTGATCCCGAGGAAGTCTTCGGCGCCATTTTTGGAGGAGAGCGGTTTACGTCTATCATTGGTGACATCAGTCTAGCGCGAGACATGAAAGCAGCTTTACAGGAGGCGGATGAGGCAGAAGGTGATGAGGGCGACGTCAAGCGGGTCAGGGACGCGAAAGGTCGCGAGATATTGACCGAAGAAGAGAAAGCGCAAAAGGACGAAAAGGAGCGCAAAAAGGCGGCCGAGGTGTGTCACCATTTCTTGCTCCGGAATGCATTGTTAAAGTTCAGGGTAGAAAGCGGCGGTGCGGCGGGAGCGCATCCAGAAATTGGTCGAGAACCTTGAGAGGAAACTCGGCATCTTCACCGAATCAGCCACGGGCCCGACCGATCCAGACGTATCACAAAGCTGGCGAACGATTTGTGAACTCGAGGCCCAGTGCGTCCATATACTCCTTCTGCGGTATGACCCTGGTTCTGAATCAACTCTCTCAGGGAATTGAAGCGTGAATCGTATGGATTGGAACTTCTACATGCCATTGGTTTCGTCTATGCCGCAAAGGCCAAGCATTTCCTTGCGACTAACCAGACGCTCTTCGGTGTCGGGGGTTGGCTGCATAATGTTCAAGGAAAATATCATGTTTTCAGCGAAACGTAAGACCCGTCTAACTGGGTTTCGTCTGAGCATTGACATGTACTATTTTCAAGGGTATCGACATTACGATCTGCGATCGAACTGAAATCTGTATTCGACCAGATAGCAGCGGCGGAGAAAGCGGGCAACCTCACTCCCGAGGAGAAGAAGAAGCTCGAGGAACAGGCCGCCGAGAAAGGCCTTCAAGCCCTTTTCAAAGTGAATACAGCTTTCTTCCATTTTGCGGACCATTATCGGCTCACAGTTTATCTAGGGGGCCAAACTCGAAATCGAATCTGTCCTTCGTGAGACGTGTGACAGGGTGCTAGAAGATCCTAACATAACGCGCGACAAAGCCCAGCTACGTGCAGTCGCGCTACAGATTCTCGGCGAGGCCTTTATGACGGCACGCAAAGATGAAGGGCCGTCTAACGAAGACAGCGAGTACGTCAAAGTCGAGACGAAGAACAGTCGTGCGCGCGACAAACGTTAAGAGGATCTCGCAATGCCTCGACAGCACTTACATACCCTTCTCTCTTCTGTTCTGCCATTCTGAGATGATACCTACTTTATAGCACTATCCACGGTTAGATTTACAATCACCATACCGTATCGGAAACCATCAATAATCAAACTACGACCTCGCACTTGTATTCGATAATGGACCATCATTGCACTGCTCATCTTATACATATACGTTTTCCAAACCCCCCCGTCTTTGAGCTGCTATGAGGCCTTTACTGGTTCTTGTTGTTTTGCAACCTCCACTATGGCGGGTTCAGGGGCTGTTTCTAGCAGAGCGGAATCGTCGACAACTTCGACGGGCTTCGCATTCTTGCCCTTGCCGGGTGGGGGAGGGTGGTAGACCTTCTCCTACAAGCGGGGGAAGAAACTCTATCAGAAACACCCATACGAAAAGCTGTGAACACGAACCTTCTTCTTCTTCTTGTTCTCTGGTTTCGCATTGGGATCGGGATAAGCGAGTTTCTCAATCCTCTTCCATTCCTCATCTGCCTCAAACGCTACCCGGATTGGCTCCAGCAGGTTGTTGATTGCAGCTGCAACTGAGGTTTTCAGGTCCTTAGGATGCAGCGCTTTCGAGGCGAAGTCGGCCTTCAAGTCTGTAAACGAAGCGTAGTGCGTCGAACCGCCGAACTTTTCGTCACGTTCAATGCTGAACACCGTGCCCTCGGGAGCACCGTCTGCGATGAACGGCTTCTGGTCACCAGTTCCTTGCTCCAGAAGCTTGTCGCCCTGCACACGCGCAATGCGGAGTTGACTGATGGGAATCAGCACGGCCTCGACGAAGGAGAGTACACCGTTATCTTCCGCGTTTCCTTCCTCACAGAAGGCGAGCTTAAGCTTCTTGCGGACAACCTCAGGAGCGTCGAGGAAGTCGATCTTCGAGTTGGGGTCAGAAGAAGACATTTTCCCACCCGCCAGGCCTGGTACCATGGCGTTCATGAGATGTGCACGTTTACGGTAACCCAGTCGTGGAAGGTAAAGTTCAGCAAATGTGAAGATTTTGCGCTGAAAGAAAACTCAGTGGTCGTCGATGTTGTGAACGGGGCTTAACATACCTGATCTACGCCACCAAATTGGAAATCAACATCCAGATACTGCTCATCAAGAGCTTGGAGACCGGGATATAATAGTCCGCTAAGCAGGGGGCTGTCGACCTGCTTTACTACCTCGGCGCCGGCTTTCTTTGCGTCATGTTCCGATACGATAGCGCAGAGTTTGTAGTTGTCGAGGTTGTACTCTTTGGTAAGTTGGTATGATGATCCCTCGACGAAACGCAGTTTCGAAGTAGGGATTCCAAGAGACTTGAACACCGCAAGCAGTAGATGTTGGTAATATTTGGTCCGATGCGCGACAAGCTCCAAGGGCGCCTTGAGGTTATCCAGGAATGCATGCACATCTATTGAAGCTCGTCAGAATACACGATCACTGGCGGGATCGTGTGTGCGCACCTGCTAGCAATATAACGACCTGGAAAAAATTGTATTAGCATATTAGAAAGCTAAAATGAAACAGGAGAAATGGGTCACACCTCAACGTCCGCACGCAAGAAGTCTGCGATCTTCGTTAAAGGGACAAAGTATCCAATATGCGCTAGATCACGACATTGATTACCTCTCGTACTGGAGCAGAATTTGTATAGTACTCACGTCGTCCTGTTGGCGCCGTTCCTGTATCCCAGATGGACAGTCAGAAGATCCTCACAACGGTCAGAGGAAATCAACGCACCCCAGTAACACTTCGGTGACCGCCCTTCCGCCAAGATCGCTTTGATGGAGTCTGCACCAAGCACCTCCTGCAGTCTTCTCGTGATAATTTCGAACTTCTCGTCTGCTGTTGTTGTCGACATCGTCGTAGACTTGTCTCGAGGATGGTGGCGAATTGAAAAGTCAAGTTTTCGTCGAGTCAGATCAATATACTGATCAAGAGATCGGCGAGATCCGAATCCGGATCGATCACGGGTCATTTACATGTAACATAGCCGAAGTCAAAGCTCGCAGCTCTCGTCGAGGTGAAAGCAATTGGATTTGGGAAAGCAAAGCTGATGCCAAGATAGTATTTGCGCTACATTTGTCATGCAAGGCCCAGTCTGACTCGGTCCATCTATCCTACAAACTGATGCCACGATTTCAATGGATGGCGATCAACTCGAACAGCGGCGAAGATATTCGGTGAGTACGTAGTATGTGTATGTTCTCCATGGAGGTTATGGTCTGTTTACCGAGCAATATCGATATTACGGGGGTGTAGCCAGGGTGTAGCAATGTTCCGCGCCGTCCGTGTATAAGTATAGGTAATATGTAGTATTCTCCATGACTCTGAAGGCCCGATCGCGAGAGCCCTGACTGTACCATGTCAGAAATTCCGACAGTCAGTTGTCAAGGGATCACCAACTTAATGTTATTTGAATATATAAGTAATAATTGAGTTATCAGGGGGTTTGAGGTACACGGTCTCAAACTGGCAATTAGTATCCAGATGTCGATAACATTGCAAGCAACTGGAGTCAGGGTCGTTTCTGTGTGCCCAGATGTCAGAGTGCTACAAACTTGCCAACCGTACAGCACAACGTTTTATAGCTGCTAGCTGATAGGAGACGCCGGATACGGCTGCAACGGCACTTTTAAGGGGACGGTAAGAATGGATGAGAATCGTGTGGACGGAAATATGTTCACCATCCGTGTTGAGTAGCGCAGGTTTATTCTAGGGAGAACACTAAGTAACAACAAATGACTGAATTGGCGCAACGGTCGTTCATAACTACCGCAAGGAAAGATCGCAGCCGAGGACAGCGGAACTTGAAGTGCTGCATGTAGATTGGGATGACATTGCCAGGCCCCTGGCCGTCCAAGGTTGCAATATCCAGCTGGCAGTACATAATGCCTTTGGCGCGCCGACAACGATGCCAGAGTGTCTGCCACGTCTGATTTTATCAGAAACGAAGGGCTGCATCGCAAATACACACAAGGGAATGATAGAATCAAACTTGAGCATGAAACATCTATATCGTGGGGCACAATAAGGCCTCGAACGTCTCGTAAGATTTTGTTCTATGGCAACCTCAGCGGCCCAGCCCTGACGTAGAGAACTTGACGCAGCCAAGAGCAGTTGTAGACGAGGGTTTGTTGAGGCTTCGTTGCATCTGATAGTACAAGGCGCTGATGCTAAAGAAATTTGATAGGAAATACGGAGGGTGGATAAGTATTCCACAAGATAGACGCGTAAATCTGGCATATAAGCTGCCAACTTAGCTGGTTGAAAAACCACGCCAGGTGAGTCCACATAAATTTGGCAAGAGCTCTGGTGTAGTTCAAGCAATCGTCCGATCGCTGACATAGTTCGTCGTTCGCTTCCGACAACATATAGTCACGTGATAATGATCACGAATTTTTTACCAAGTCACTTAGAGTTGCTCTGCATCATCAAGCAGGCTACATAATGTCCACAACTCCTCGCGATAATCCGTATCTTGCTCATCGTGCACCTTCGGAGAGAGGTGTAGGGCCCTCTGGATCCAATGTGGCCGGCAAGGAGCCTCTCTTCGGTTTCATGCCGCGAAAGGTCAAGGGAGAACAAGCACGCAAGGCTATGGTATGTCTATTTCTTCCATGGCGATCTAGTAATCTGAGCTAATTGTCAACAGGAACAAGATATCAATCCATTCACCAAGCAACCTCACTCTGCGCAGTACAAGAAAATCTTGGAAGCCCGGAAAAAGCTCCCTGTGTACGCAAAGATGGACGAGTTCTTCCAAATGGTGCGTGGCAAGCTTTGAGAATGTTGGAGGAGGGTTGAGTTCTACTTCCTTCAGGAATGGCGCCGCCCTCCTTTTGCAGACAAGTAAACTGACGATCCAGCGTAGTTCAGCGACAATCAGATCATTGTAATGGTTGGAGAGACGGGCTCAGGGAAAACGACACAGTGTGTAACACTTTCTGCTCCGAGACAGCCTTACTCACAGTCTCTTCAGAATACCCCAATTTGTCGCGTACTCTGACCTGCCGCACACGAAGGGGAAGCTCGTTGCATGTACTCAACCTAGGCGAGTAGCCGCCATGTCCGTCGCTAAGCGTGTCGCGGACGAAATGGACGTCCAGCTTGGTCGTCATGTGGGTTACTCGATTCGATTCGAAGATATGACGGAGCCTGGCACGACTTTCCTGAAATACATGACGGATGGTATGCTCCTACGAGAAGCCATGAACGACCCCGACCTTACGCGATATTCTACCATTATCCTTGACGAGGCGCACGAGCGTACCCTTGCGACAGATATTCTCATGGGCCTCCTTAAAGCACTAGCGAAACGCCGCTCAGACCTAAAAATCATTGTCATGTCCGCCACTCTTGATGCCCTCAAATTCCAAAAGTACTTCGGCCTTACCTCGAACGCCGCCGCGCCACTCTTCAAGGTTCCCGGCCGTACACATCCCGTCGAAGTCTTCTACACGCAGGAGCCCGAACCAGACTACGTTGAAGCTGCCATCCGGACGGTTTTGATGATTCACCGTGCGGAAGACCCTGGGGATATTCTTGTCTTCCTTACTGGTGAAGAGGAGATTGAGGATGCATGCCGCAAAATCAAGCTTGAGGCGGACGATCTAATCAACCAGGACCAAGACTCCGTCGGACCACTCGTCTGTATACCACTATACTCATCGCTGCCGCCGCAACAACAACAGCGCATATTCGACCCGCCACCGAGTGCGCGGGGGGATGGCCCACCAGGTCGCAAAGTTATCGTGTCGACCAACATTGCAGAAACCTCGCTGACGATTGATGGAATTGTTTACGTCGTGGATCCGGGTTTCTCGAAGCAAAAGGTGTATAACCCCCGAATTCGCGTGGAGAGTCTGTTGGTGAGCCCGATCTCGAAGGCTTCGGCACAGCAGCGGGCAGGACGTGCTGGTCGGACAAGGCCTGGGAAATGCTTTAGACTTTATACAGAGAAGGACTTCATGTCGGAGTTAGAGGAGCAAACACACCCTGAAATCCTGCGAAGTAATCTCAGCAACACGGTTTTGGAGTTGGTAAAACTTGGGATTAAGGTGGGTAGCCAAACGAACCTTCAGTTTCCGCTCCAAGTGCTCACTGTTTCCCCAGGATCTCGTCCGCTTCGACTACGTCGATGCCCCTGCCCCCGAGACATTAATGCGTGCTCTGGAGCTCCTTAATTTCCTTTCTGCACTTGACGACGAGGGTAATCTCACAGCACTGGGTGCTATCATGGCAGAATTCCCGCTCGATCCCCAGGTAATGGCTTTTCTCTTACAAATTTGTTTTTATTAACATCGACTGTCCAGTTGGCGAAGATGCTTATTGTCAGCCCTGAGTTCAAGTGTAGTAACGAAATGCTCACAATTACTGCCATGATGTCTGGTGCGTCGTCTGTTCCCTAGTGTTTGTCCATGAATGTTCATGCCTTGTATGCGCAGTCCCGAACGTCTGGGTACGGCCGAACAACCAAAGACGAGAAGCAGATGCGGCAAAGCAAATGTTGACTGTCCCTGATGGCGACCACTTGACGCTTCTGAATATCTACAATCAATACGTCTTGAGTAAGTCGTTTATGTCCTACACAAGGGGTGGTTGTACTGACGTGAAACTAGACAAGCACGATAAAAACTGGACATGGACGAACTATCTGTCGCAACGTGCATTGATGCAGGCTGATAACGTCCGTGCTCAGCTGCAGCGTACGATGGAGAAGTTCGACGTCGAGCTTGTATCTCTTTCGGACGAGCGCAAGCTCTATGTCAACATCCGTCAAGCTCTCGTGTGCGGCTTCTTCATGCAAATTGCACACAAGGAGGGTGAGAAGGGCAACTATTTGACTGTCAAGGACAATCAGGTTAGTATACAGTTGTGCTCCCGCTAACCTGCCGTCTAACCCACCATCGCTTCCCAGGTGGTAGCCTTGCACCCGTCGTGCGGGCTCGACAACCAGCCCGAGTGGGTCATCTTCAACGAGTTCGTGCTGACCACGCGTCCGTACATCCGTACGGTATCCGACGTAAAAGCCGAGTGGTAAGCTCCCTCTGCGCTCCCAAGTGCGGCTCCAACTCACTCTGTTCCCAGGCTACTTGAATACGCTGGATCTTACTTTGATCTCTCGTCCTTCCCTGATGGCGAGACCAAACGCGCCCTGCAGCGTATCGTTAACAAGAAAGCCGGGAAGGCGAACTTGCGCCTCGAAGGCAGTGGCTCTGATACCAGGGATAAGAAGAAGCGCAAGAAGCAGTAGATCGGGTTCCTTTGTACAGGCTAGAGTGATTGATATACGTGGCTGAGTTGTATATCTCGATCGAGGAGATAGAGCATTTTGAATTTTGTGTCATTGCAGATGTTCAGTGACTTCCTTCTTATTTGCATCACAGGTGGACTATCTTTGGTGAGACTCGACATCATTTGGGAACTCTTCTACATACATACAAGGCCGAATCTTGGCAACCTAAGGCTCCACTGAGCCACCTGCTGACCTTGCACGATCTGATGGCATTACTAACGCAAAACTGAGTATGTAGTGACATCTTGCTGGATTGACAGCACGGACTACGTTCTGAGGGCCGCAATGGTCTACCTAGGTTGGTCCAAGTTGATGCCTACCACTCCCTTATGAACTCTACTAAGACTCATTCCCGAGCCTTCCACATGCAGTGAGTGCTATGGAGTGATATCTCAGTATGGGTATTAACACGGTGACGTAACATTTGATACAGACGCCCGAAGGCGCGAAGCTCCACATGAGACTGTGCCCATGTCGTCGGGGGGATTGACTTTGTGCCGACGCTCTCAGAAAAAACGCAGTCTGACCTTGACCGGAATGATATTCAGCACGTATGTCAAAATCTTGGTTGGCTAAAGACGAAAGCTTCAGTACTGCAAGTGACTGCAAGTCAAATTGTATTCCTGCCTTTAACGCGCTATTCCTATATTCGGATCTCCACAGCGGACTCCACCTTGTCCTTGTCACGCAAATTTGCTCTCAATAAGAATTTTTATACGTATTGGCTCCACAGCGCAGGCGATCCTGAACTCCACACTCAGTGATTTGGAATCTCCCCCATGTTCTATCGCACCGCGGCAGAAGGTTCCGCTTCAATCGTCGTTTTGATGTATGCATCATGCTTCTTTTAAAGGAGGCAACTTGTTCGGCTCGTGGCTCCTTTCTGCCACCCCCGAACTTCAGAGTGATCCCGATGTCGAACGAGAAACTTGAAAACGAGGTCTATGACGAAGAGCAGCAGCGGAAGGTCCATCTTTCCAACAATGTCCAAGCTAGGTAAGCCTCAAGCTTCTTCTCAAGGAATGGACAGAGAACATATCCTTATCGCCTAGAATTCAAAACCCGTTGTATGGCATCTCCAAAGTGAAGCTTCTTGCGCAGGTAGATGCGTTCGCAAAAGAGCAGGATATGGAGGATATAGCACCGCTCCTCAGAAAGGGAGCTCTTCTCGCCCAGAATCCCAAGGATTTCGAAAACCTCCCGGAGTTGGACGAGGCAGATAAGGCAGTCATACGTAGGGAGGTTACCCGTCCGTTTTTACCAGTCATTTTCGCAACTTGAAGGCTTTATTTACGTTTTCTCTGTTGCAGATAAATGGTCTCAACCTCGTGATCTTTATTTGACTGTCACTGTGTGCAGTCTTGCCGCCGCTGTGCAGTGAGTTGTTTCTCTCCATTACGCGACAAGGTCGTGCGTTGAAAGGTTTTATTAGGGGATGGGACCAAACAGGGTCGAACGGCGCAAATTTGTCGTTCCCCAATGAGTTTGGAATTTCCACCGATGCAGGTGTCCCTAACGCTGCAACTCACCAATGGATCGTCGGGTTGATCAACTCCGGGTAGGACAAACCTTTTTCTGAAATACAAGTTTACTGATAGATTCTAGCCCGTATATTGGTTCCTGTCTGCTGGGATGCTGGCTTACGGACCCTTTGAACCATTTCCTCGGACGTCGCGGCACTTTATTTTTCTGTGGAATCTTTTGTATATTTGCTGTTCTTGGACAAGGTTTCTGTCAGACATGGCCGCAACTTCTGGTGAGTACTGTATACAACCTTTCACGATTTGATTGCCCATCTCACCCGTGGATGTAAGGTCTGTCGCTTGCTCCTTGGCCTTGGAATGGGCCCCAAAGCCTCTACGTCTCCGGTTTTTGCGGCAGAAAACACACCAGCTAGCATAAGAGGAGGCCTTGTTATGTCATGGCAACTCTGGGTGCGAATGAATTTGACCTGCACCTTTCGATGCCTTCTGACTTTCTCATAGACCGCCTTTGGTATCATGCTGGGATTCAGCGCCAACCTCGTCTTCATTGATGTAGGTGACATTGCCTGGCGTCTGCAGATTGCATCGGCCTTTTTGCCTGCAGTTCCCCTCACTCTTGGTATCTTCTTCTGCCCCGGTAAAAAACCCCGTCTTTCTGATTCTTCCTTCCACTGAACGGCACCCGATTGCTCAGAATCACCTCGTTGGCTCATGAAGAAAGGCCGTTACCGAGAAGCTTACAGTTCTTTTAAACGCCTGCGGAACAGCGAGCTGCAAGCTGCTCGGGACTTGTACTATGTCCACAGACAACTAGCAGAAGAAATGGAGGTCTTGAGAGGCTCAAATTACGCCTCGAGGTTCATCGAGCTTTTCACTATTCCTCGTATACGTCGTGCGACCCTTGCCAGCTTTGTTGTCATGATTGCACAACAGATGTGTGGCATTAACATCATCGCCTTCTACTCATCGAGCATATTCTCCCTTGCTGGCTACACCAATAAGCAAGCGCTCCTTGCATCATGGGGCTTCGGTATGGTAAACTGGGTATTCGCGTTCCCCGCTGTTTGGGTGAGTGATCAATAAGTTGGATGTTCCTTGGGACCATCTTTCATCCATATTTGTATATAGACTATCGATACGTTTGGGCGACGTAATCTCTTGCTTTTCACCTTCCCTAACATGGCTTGGACCTTGCTTGCCGCCGGCTTTTGTTTCTTTATTCCCGTGGATAATAATGCACGGGTTCCCTGCATTGCACTCTTCGTCTTTCTGTTTGCAGGTGTGTTCCATTCTACCTATAAAGTCCAGACAAAGAATCCTAACCTCATTCTAGCCTTTTATTCGCCTGGAGAAGGCCCTGTACCTTACGCCTACTCCGCCGAAGTATTCCCTCTTACCCACAGAGAGATGGGAATGTCCTGGGCAGTCGCGACATGCTTATTCTGGGCATCCGTTCTCTCATTGACCTTCCCTCGCATTCTATCTACCTTCACAGCAGTGGGAGGTTCGTCGTTTGCATATTATAGCAAACTGGTGATCTAACTGTTTCCTTGTGATAGCATTCGGCTTCTACGCTGGTCTAAACATTGTCGCCTTGGTAATGATTTTCTTCCTGATGCCTGGTACGTTTACTTGTCCGTTTTATTGGTTCGTACTCATCTTTTACGATCCTCTCAAAGAAACAAAGCAGCGCACCCTTGAGGAGCTGGACTACGTCTTTGCTGTGCCCACCTCGCGCCACATAAGCTACCAGGCCAAGACTTTCCTCCCTTACTGGATAAGACGTTATGTCCTGTTCCGCAAGACTAAACTGGAACCGCTCTACAACTTCGATGAGGTGGAGAGTATCACTGTCTTCGAGAAGGGTGTTGGTCACTGAGGTGTCACTGGTTTCCACATTTACGATTGTTTTACGCCGCTTGAGCTACATCAGAAGATATCACTTTCTGAATACTTCGAATTTAAGTGCTAGTAGTTTGAGGCAATTCGCTTCTCAAACAACCCATTACTGTGGCGTATATGATTGCGATGGGAGCATTTGGAATGAAGGTGGAAGCACACCGTAGGTGTGTTCACTGAGAAAGAGAGAGAGAAAGAGAGAGAGAAACGGATAGAACAGGCAAATGGTGTCTATTTGAGATGATAGTAGAAACTAAGGTTGCTCTCTTTCTAGTCTCGAACTATTCTATCCTACTAAGTCAGGTGACCGTAATTGTAGTGACGTGTGATGGGATGGGTGATGGTGGTAAGGCATAGTAAAGGCGTAGGCTTACAGAAGGGTGGATTAAAGGACAAATATGTAATCTGAATCACTGGCTATTAGTACAGTTCACCTAGTCTCGGGAACTCAAATATCTCCATCAGTTCCCAGTACGTTATAACAGGATTTAGTGCAAGTCCCATTGAACGACAAGTCACTGCTGTGGCTTTTAATCCCTTCTCGAGCTCAAGGCTGTCTTCTTTGTCTTCAACCGCGGAGACTCGGAATCGGAGAAGACTCCACTGTCCACACGGTCCAGCATATATAATCCGACGGATACAGTCCCATCGTTTGTGTCTCTATCCTTCATCCCATGAAGCAATGAGACCACCGAGAAATGAAATGTCAATGGGTGTCCCTGTGTAAGAAACCAACTTTGAAGTTACTCAGGTGCCAGGGGCCTGGAGTGATATAGCCTTCAGCAAATGCAAGATTTCCAATGCGGTCAATAAACCCCTTGCTGACAATCAATACAGACGTGGAGGGTTTCTAGCTTCCCAATTCGAAAAGACGGAAAATGAGTCTGGCAGTCACAGATCAATTGGATACCAGATACCACAAGGTATGTAACGGACACTGTGAAATGTGAACATCGAGTTGGGGCTTAATGTACATGATCACAGCAAAGCGTATACGGGTATAGCAGAAACGGGATCGATATATGTATTACTCCAAGAAAAGCGACAACTTCGAATGGGATTCAAACGTCACATGTACAGCGTCTGCGCCGGGCATCCAATCACTCCGAAGCAAGGACAATAATCAGAGGGAGGAGCATCCAGGTAGGAAATGAAGAATTAAAGAGGGGGGCGGTGGGGGTATACGAATAGGCACCATGCAGTATTTTGCAGAATGGAAAAGGTATGGTCCAAGAAAGTTCAGTACAGAGAAAGAATGGACGGGGCAGGCAATCATCGCCTGCCAGTGCTGCGGCCGTATCCAACCTGGAGGTTGTCGAGCTCTGCCTCCAACTGCTTGATGTTGCTGTGCGCGGCCTCGAGGTCTTTGTTGAGACGGTCGCGCTCCGCGATGAGCTACAATGTCATTGGCATCAGTTCCAGTTCGAACAATTTCACGTAAAACGACGTAAAGGGAGTACAAAGAGAAAGGGGCCAAGTGGGTGAATAAAGATAAATCACGTACATGTTGCTCCCATTGCCTGAATCTTGCCTCCTCGGCCTTGACTTGCTCGGTAAAGCGTTTCCGGAGTTGCTCCTCCTCCTCCTTGAACTTCGGGTTGTCGCTCTTCTTGACCTTGGCTTCGCCAAACTTGCGAGTCTCCATCTGCTGCTGGCGGTAGTTCTCGTAGTGATTGTCCTCAGATGTTGAGATCAAGTCCAGCATGTGCGTGCGAATGAGGAGCGACCGTAGCTTCTTGAAGTCGCAGTGGTTCTCGTTTTCGACTGTGGCATGTCGTCAGTAAATTGATAAGGATCACAAAAATTAGCCAGAAACCTTCAGCAACGCCCCAGATGTACTCGCGGCCCTTAACGACACGATTATCGAGGGTCTTGACGTCCTCGGTCGAGCCGATGATGGAGAATGGGATGGCGTCGATCAAGACGCGTGCGTGGTCTGAGTTTTCGTCTTCAGGATCGATCGGGGGGGTGTAGATTCTGATTCCTTGAGCCGCAATTACTTCACGAACCTGAAACAAAAACGTGAGAAATGTTACATGAGAACAAGGGAAGAAAAAGAGAAAGTACCCGTTGCTTGAAGAGGAACAGGTCATTTTGGGTTAGGGTATCAGCCTTGGCAACAACGGGGATGAGATTGACGCGTGTTCCGAGGCGCTTCATGATCTCAATGTCCAAGGGCTTGAGTCTAAATCGTAAAAACTCAACATTGGTCACAATCAAAGTTTACGGCCAGGCTTACGTGTGACCCGATGGCCGAATGAAGTAGAGGCAGGCGTGGACGCGGAGATCAGTTTTCTCGTGGCGCTCAGGCTGTTGCTCCTGGCGCATGTAGGCTTCATGCTGGTCGTCAATGAACTCGACAATAGGCATCCATGAATCGCGGTTGTTGACATAGTCGCCAAAGCCAGGCGTATCAATGACCGTGAGCTTGACCTTGAACTGTTTCTCCTCCAGCTCAGCCTTAATGATCTCCACCTCTGTGAGTTTGTCCAGCTGTTTGTGGTGGCGGCGAGAGTAGTTCTTGGGGGGTGAAAGTTCGGTCGAAAAGAGCGTGTTGATGAGTGTCGTCTTGCCCAAACCAGATTCGCCTTAGATACGAGTTCAGTACGTGTATTATAGGCCACAGTTGATGAAACTGACCGACCACCATGATGGTGAAGTGGGCTCCACGTTTAGCAACAATCTTGTGCCTCTGCAGTGCTTTCGTGTCATGAGAGTTTGGGGACAATGAGGCAAGTTGAGCTCACCTGGTTGGGAAGGTTGGCAATACCGATGCCATCGACAGAGGGAACAGGAGCAGCCATTATGTATGCTTGGACGACGTGGACGACGGCGAGGACGACGGGCGAAAAGGGCAAACTTGGCAACTTGGCAAAAATGGGTCGAGCAACGTTGAGCGTATTTGGTTCTGTTGATGTTGTGGCTGCATCAAGTTCGACGCAGAAGGTTGATGGCTTCTTATTATATAGTGCTTTCATTGTTTTCGTGCAGTGTAGAACTGGTTGTGGTCGTTCATGACGCCCGTAAAAGATCATGACGATCATCCTTACCGTCGGGGTTAACTTTCTGTACAACAGACACAACAGCGGCCCATCACCCGTCATTCATGACCTGATTGATACTAGACCCAGTTGTTGCCGATTTAAACTCGAAGACACGCCTGTAATACTCATGCTGACAGCTGGACGACTGCTGTGAATTGCCTCGGCGTGCACTGCCTTGGTTGAAAAAGTCCGCAGCCACTTCAAATAACATATCACAACTGACACTATTCCTCTCCGTCACCGCCTCCTCTCATAGCGATGCGTACTCTTGATCTACCAGTTGAACTATGGCTCATCGTTTTATCTCTACTCCCTTCAAATTATGTCCGCAGACTTGTGGGTATCAGTCGCAATCTCTTTGAGATGGCAATGGACGACATCTACCGTGAACTTCGTTTCGTGATGGATGACGACAAAATGGTTCATACCCTCAGCCAACTAAAGTAATGCCCATTCCGCCATTATCCTCGGCCTGCTTTTGATTCTGTGTTTGGGTGGTAGATCTGCCAATGTCTCGTCACGAGTCCGACACATATACATACGGCCTGACTTTCTTGCTGGTGTTGAAGAGTATCGTCAGTTGGAGCGTTCAGTTACACAGTCGGATACTGAGAGTTGTCGATGTCTGCCCATCTTCATTAGAAGCTCGAAGATGCCCATAGCCCCGCCACACCAAACAGAAACAACCAAACGTTCGAATGAGGTGCTGCAGTTTGCACAGGATACTATGGTGAAGTGCACGGAGGTCATCTCTCTGACCATTATCCTCCACGACCTGACCATATCGCCGTTCTTGTCCTTCGCTCCTTTCATGCGATCCTTGTGGTCGTTTCTTAGCCCAACCCTCCAAAAGCTTACGGTGGACATCACCATTGAAAAGGCAACGGCAGTTATGGATCTGACCGCGTTCCGCGACTTTCCCAACTTGACAGACCTCACGCTCAACCTCGCATACTCACGATTCCCTTCCCGAACCGGGACCATAAAAGACAACATCCTTCCCTTTGTGATGTCTCTCTCGGGGATTCTCGAATCCCTGACAATTTCGACATCAATGCTGGTGGACCTGAACCCCTTGTTCGATGGCCTTCCCCATTTACCTGCCCTTCACAAGCTTGCAGTATCGATGACAATACCTTCCGTGATAACCCGGGGCCCCACGCCGGCGTCCTCCTCTCTAGCGCCCTTCATAAAGCGACACCAAGCATCTCTACAACATCTTTCTGTCCGAATACATCACTCATTGACCCATCAGCTGCTCGAAGATAGCTGGATGAGTCGCGGTTCGCCAGGCCTTGACTTCCCAAATCTAAGGGTGTTCCAGCTCGGAATATTTTCTTCCTCCTTCCTGATGGATTCGGACCTCAACTGGCACACCGCGATCTTTTTCCTCCCTCACCTTCCGCAACTGGAGTCACTCACAATATACGGAGCCCTCCCATTTCAGAACGTAAACGCCCTCTTCGATGCTCTGTCCGTCGCAGGCGCCAAACCCACCCTGCGGCGCATGACACTGAAGGTAAAATACATGAACGCCGAACTCATTGATCTCCTCGCTCACGAGCTCCCCCTGCTCGAGGAGCTCGAGCTCTCATTCAGATGGTACGGCACCGAAGTTGATCACCCTATTAATCATTTTGAAAATCTCGAGGTAAGAGCCTTCGCATCGCATCATTTGGATTGAATGACGATTATGTTGCAGTTTGTCTTCAAGCCCAACATGAAGCCGAGACGGTACCCCGACTGGAAGCTGCGATATCTCAGGGTGCTGTCGCCGCCCTTGGAGTATTGGCGATGCATGTTTGAACATGCAGACACAGAGTGCATGATGGCCGTGGCGCGGTGCTTAACATCTCCGCCTGTTCTTGGGCTCGAGAACGCGGACGATTGTCTGTGTTAGCACTTGAACTTTGGACAAGGATCTGGAAATTTCTGTTATGTTCCTTGTCATCCCGTGGGGTGGCGGCGTGTAGAATCTCGTTCCCTCTATCACGACACATTTCGCCTTGTTTTGTTTACTTGTTTCAGGTAGGTTACGCAAACTTCTGAAGAATTATTCTATCACACCTGAAGCGAAAATTGATCAAAGCTGCGCGAAGACCCTTTTACTAAGTATGGTACAATTCATGATCCACTTCTATTCTACTTATGGAACATAAGGGAGATTGTCATATCGTGTGAGGTGCTGTAACATTAATGCAGACGTTGGTGGCCCGGAGGAAGTCTCCCATGCCATCTATTTTGTATTGGCGGGGGTAGAAGTTTGCCGGAACCCAGAGCTTTTCGGTCAGGAGTGGCGGTAGTGTCGGTGAAGCGGAAGGCGAATTGGATAAGCTCACATGGGCTGATATCCCTACGTTTAGCCTTGATGGGACGCGGGGAGATGAAGACAAAGCAGTAAGGGGTGGTGGTTGTTCTTGAAATGAGATGGGCGGCGCTGCTGAATGAAGGCGACGAGAGGGCAAGGGCTGAGGTATGGGAGAGATGCTTGGAGAAGTCGTCAACGAACCGTCGGAGGAACAAAATCAGGAAGAGGGGTGGGAGGAACGTGACGAAGATATGCTGAAATCGCTTTCGCTGCTTGCGCTGGCCATATTCGATTAGCTGTATGGTGATGTACCTAGTTCCTCCGAACGGGGTGGGTAGGCGGTGCGTAAGCAACAGAAGCAGGGGGCATTTCACCATTCAATGTTATTATGGTTAATATCATGATACTTGTTGGAAAGGGGACTCGTGGTTCGCAGCGTCGTGTCAGTTGTCAGGGCTTGGTCTAAGAGGAGAGGTGCCTGAGTTTGTGTGTCGAGGTGGAACGAATGGATACTCACATCATATGTCGCAGCAATGTCGACGTCGACGTTGGGAGATTACCTGGCGAGTATGAATGTTGACGTGAACTTCGTGGTACGGGAACCGGTCTCAGTAACGCCGAATTCAAATCTGGCGAACTTGACAAGGCTTTTGTAGTTCTGGAAGGCGGTGGCGGCGGCGGTGGACGTTTCGTGTTCGTGCCCTTGGCAAGCTTCAAATCCCCACTCGATGAGGAAGGGTGAAGGACCTAGCCTTCTCAAAAGGAGTCCCGTTCGACAATTGTGTTTGAATCCGTTCGCGATGACGACACCCAGGCTCTAGTATTACCATATGGTCACAGCTCGTTCCCCGTATATTTGCTTTGATTTTCAATCAAGGATAGTACATATGTCCCGTCAGAGGTAATTGAGCCTTCGGGCCCATGGAGATTCCCTCCGGGATTTCCTGACGAATACAAATCGGTGAAGGTAATACCAGTATCGTCTTCTGTAGGCTAACGTTTGTGTAGATGGCAAAATATAAGAGAATGAATGTTCATTGGATGGCTAGGATACGACAAAATCGGCGAACAAAACGGACAAGCCGCAGCCCCCAAGGGCGGAGACAGAACCATCGAAGCAATTGTACATGCCGAGGGACAGGGGTTTGACGGTACGAGACCCATTT